>JAPYYM010003487.1:0-11101 GCA_028534135.1 Potos flavus
TCAGTGGGAAACCAGTAAAGGCTCAAAAAAGATTAAATAACTTTCCCAAAATACAAAGAAATGGATGACTCTCCCTGGAGGGATGGCCCAGGCATTCCTCTTTATAAATATGTCTTGAATCCAATTTCCTTGATATTATCAGAGCCAGATTTTTATTTGGTGGTGGTGGTGGTGGAGGGAGTGGGACATAACCTAAATATATTGCAATCTGATTTTAAAATCTATTTATGTCAAGCAGCGTCACTGGGAAAGTGTTTCTCTCACCAGGCTGGGCCCAGGCTGGGCTAAGAGTAGGAGGGCGGGGGGGGGGGGGGGGGGGGGCGACAGTGGTGACATAACTGCCCCAGAACCCTGTCAAGCATTCCCAGGATGCTGGGAATGGGAAGACACCCAACATTTCCTCCTGCTTTTCCAAGTAGGTTTACAGTTCTTACTTTTCTCTCATGTTTCAACTAAGACTGGATTCTAATAAGGGCTGAACTGAGACACATTTGTCTCCTCTACTGGCTGGGTAGTCAATATTTGTGGTATCCCAGGTGTGTGTACCGTAGGCAAATGCAAGAGCCTTGGACCGAATTGAGACATGAACAAAAGCTGGCCTATTTTCAATACCGCTGGTCGCTGAAGCTCTCTGGGCCTCATCTGGGAGCCAGTAATAGAGCCAGAAGCATAGATTCTGAAGCCAGAATGCGTGGCTTTGATTCTCAGCTCTGCCATTTCTAACTGTGTGACCATCAGCAACTGACTTTACTGCTCTGTGCCTTGGACTCCTCATCAGGAAACCAAGGATCTTAATAAAAGCACTTGCCTTTTAGTGCTCGTGTCAGAGTTCTATTAATACCATCAAGCACGGAGAAGAGCCACCTCCTGGTGCCAACTAACAATGACCGTGGGCCATCATGATCTCACAGTGTCATGGCAAGTATCCAATAAGCTCATACATGTAAAATACTCAGCATAGTTCCTGGACATAGGAGGTTAGATAGCATGTTCTCCCTTGGTTCATTTGTGCAACAAGTACTTAGCAACCACCGTATACAAGCCCTGGTCTGAGCATAGGGGGAGTGGTACGGGGGAGGAGAGGTGAAGACAGTAGACTAATATCCCAGCCCTTCTGGAGCTTACATTCTAAGGTTATTCGTACCGCCCAGCAGAGATAGATTCACCATAAAGATGCTTACACTCTAAGCTCCTTAGTTGCACAGATCCTTCAAAAAGCCCTATGAGGGCCCCTACCAAAGTCTTTACATTTCTTGCTGAATTTTGTATTTATCATTGTGTATTGTCTTTCTTCAAGGTGGCCCACAAGATTGCAAAAGCTGGGGCGCCTGGGTGGCTCAGTTGGTTAAGCAACTGCCTTTGTTTGGCTCAGGTCATGATCCTGGAGTCCTGGGATCGAGTCTCGCATCGGGCTCCCTGCTCAGCGGGGAGTCTGTTTCTCCCTCTGACCCTCTCCCCTCTCATGCTCTCTCTCTCACTCTCTCTCAAATTAATAGATAACATCTTAAAAAAAAAAAAAAAAGGTTGCAAAAGCTTCTGACCCCACAAGACCTGGGTTTGCCTTCTTAAAATTTATTACCAATGGAAATAATTACTTTTATTTGGGTGATAATAATCATGATTATTTGTTGGGAAATGAGGCAATGCTGTAAGTGACTTCGGAAGTTTTATATTATTACCCTGAATCTCTATGCTATTAAATATCCCACAGAAGGCCAGCCCTGGTGGGCTCACAGGCGGGGGGAGGGGGGGTAAAGCCTTGTGCGTCCAGATAGGGGTTACGGCATCTCCCCTTTCGTCCCCTCCCCCTGTCCTCTTTGGCACATTGCGCCTTCTAGTTAAGCCCGAAAGCCCATCTGAAAAGAAAATGGCTCCCATCAGCTGCTCCCAGGGACATAGTGTCTCAAGGCTGTGGACTGGGCTAGGAAGGTGGGAGGGAGGCTTAGACCCCATGGAGCCCCAAACCCTCAAGTCACAGCTGCAAGAGCAGCCCAGTGGGTGACAAGTCACAGCTGCAAGAGCAGCCCAGTGGGTGAGTGCCCAAAGCTAGGACACAACTCAGTACTCTTCCCTCCAGCAGCCCGGGTCCTGCCTCCAGGTCAGGAACAACCCACCTTTGTCAAAATTTCAGGTAATGTGTATCCGGGTGTTTTTCCACAATGGGCCTACTGCTCAGGTATCTGCAACACACATGCAAATGTCACTTCCAAGCCGCCTGATGGAGCGGTATGTTGGGTTGGCAAGAAGACTTTGCTCCCTCTGAATGCCTCCGTATACAGAGTATCCGCAGCCACCTTTCCTGGTGCAGCTGATTTGGGGAAACAGACATATCTATTGGCAGGCGCAGCCATTAAAGACATACACAGGAAAGTTACTTTACAGGGTTCTGGCTAAGTCCCTCTAGAAAACCTTTCACTTTTCGGACTGGAAATATCTCAGCAAGTAAGTTTTAAAAGGTTCGACATTGTAACCATAGCAAGGTGTGGTTTCATACCCGTGTCTTGTACTATTTATTGCCATTCTGGAAAAATAAAATAGAATTGCCTTTCATATCGATCTTTGGGGGGAATTATGTGCAAAATTAATTTACTCCTTAAACCAGAGAAGCATAGATAATTGTCTGCTATGGCTAGGGTTGCAGTTTCTAAAGAGTGCTGGGAACAGCAATAGGTGAAAAAGAGATTTGGATGGGAGCTTTCAAATAATTACTCCATTAGAGTTGGTTTATTAACTTTTGGTATGAAATGAATAGATCTATGGCATACTTGTTCCAAGGAACAAATTATCTTTAACCTTCTCAATATATCCAAATGCCCACACAACATTCAAAAATGACGCTGGGCAGCTTTGCTTTTAAAATGCCTTTCATGTAATAGTCATTTGAATGAAGAGTCTTCACAAGCTAAATAACTTAGTTGACGTGATTTTTCAGAGCATAGCTTTAAAGTACTGGGGGATCTGAAATGGGTGGTAATTTTTATTCCAGCTCTGATTTTCCAGCCGCTTCCTTCTTTTTTGTTTTTTTATAACATGTTGTATAAACTTCCATTAGAATCAGGGACAGTCTGAGTCTACATGTCTTGCCTAGATGCCGTATTATTCGTGTCCCCTCTGACTCTCAATGCTGTTTGGAGGATATACTCCCTAGTCTCCCCAATTACTGTGCAGGCCACACTGGGTTCTGATGTCTCCCTATGGAGATCCCCATCCTTTTCTTTCTATCCTTGTGTCCTCAATGCCTACAAGGGGATCTGACACATGGTAGGTACTCAGGAAATGTTTACTGAAGTATCAAGAACCAGTCACTAAAGGATTGTTATTTCTTATTGAGATACATTGATTAAGCCCAGTCTTAGTGATTTCATTCTATTTACTGAACTATGCTTGAGACTATCAGCTAATCAGCAATTGGCCATTATTATGGTGGGGAAAGAAAAAGTCAATGATAGAGTTATAATAATCTACTAGGCAGAGGGAAACGAAGAAGGAGATAAATATGATCAAAAGCCAGGTAGTGTCCAAAATACAGCAGTGATTCCAGAATCTTTTTATTTAACAAGATCAGCCACCGCAAGACCAACTTGGAAAAATGCAATGTACCCTGCAGTCAAAAATTATTAAGATCTTTCAATATTTACAGTGATATCATATGCTGGAAATATAAAATTATTTATGGTGTACGGCTTGCCTGTGGCTGTATTTGATATATTTTGATCTTGAAAATATAAAAATATTACTTTATGAAGTTATAATGACTGTCTAATCCTTCATGAAGAGATCTAGAATACTTGGAGAAATGCATGCTAAGATTCAGTTTTAATTTAGTAGTTACTTTCATTTAGCAGAGTGGTAGAAACAGTAGTTTTGATGTTTAAAATTTATTCCCTTGCTGAAATTATTCCCAAAACATAACTCTCAGAACCACTGAAGACAGAGTAAGGTTTCCTTCTGATAATGAAGAATATTTAGGAACATTTTCATTGGGTGATTTGAGTCTTCTCGCTGTTTAAGGAAATCTCCACTGCGAGCACTCCATGCCCTCAAGTTATAAAAGCAATAAAACTTTATGTATAACATTGCATCAGTAAAGAAATGCAAAAAATGAAAATTGCTTCTTCCCCAGGTCACCCTCCAAAAGTAACCATCACTTTCATTTTCAATGTAAGCAGGATTTTTAAAAAGAAATCTTTGAGGGGCACCTGCGTGGCTCAGTCGAGTAATCCTCCGTCTCTTGATTTCAGCTCAGCTCATAATCTTAGGGCTGTGGGATCGAGCCCTACATCGGGCTCCGTGCTGAGCATGGAGCCTGCTTAAGATTCTCTCCCTCTTCCCTCTCCCTTTGTCCTTCCCCATTTGCACCTGCATTCTCTCTAGAAAGAAAGAAAGAGAGAGAGAGAGGGAGGGAGGGAGGGAGGAAGGAAGGAAGGGAGAAAGAAAGTAAGAAAGAGAAATCTTTACAATTATAAATAGATATGCTAACATCAATGCAAGGGTACTTTTTCCCCAGAGGGCAATATCTCTTTACTTTTTTTTTTTTTTTAATCTCTTTACTTTTTAAATGGTGTATAAATCACTTTCCAGCCATAAGACCTACTGATCCAAAAGATCATTTATTTTTTTTTTTTAAACTTTTCATTTTGAGATCCTGCTGGTCTTGTTATGGACTGAATATTTGTGCTCCTCCCCCCAAATTCATAAGTTGCAGCCCAAATCCCCAAGGTGATGGTATTTGGAGACAATCAAGGTCATAAGAATAGAACCCACATGACTAGGATTAGTGCCCTTGTGAGAAGAAGTCAGCAAGCTGGCTTGCTCTCTTTCCAGCATGTAAGGTTGGAGGAGGGCTCTCACCAGAACCCAACCATACCAGCATCCTGATCTCGGATTTCCAGCCTCCAGAACTGTGAGAAAACATTTCTCTTGTTTATAAGCCACCCAGTCTATGGTACTTTGTTATAGCAGCCCAAACTGACTAAGAAAAGTCTCAGAAGAAGTTACAAAATCAGTAGAGATTTTGCCCAGGTGCCCTTCACCCAGCTTCCCCTAATGGTTACATCTGATAGCTATAGTATAGGAGCTAAGCCAGGAAACTGACAAGGTCATTTCTTTTTGAAACATCCAAGTATTTTGGGAAAGTCCTGCTGTTTATATGACAAGAGGGCCCTAGGATTCTTTATGCCCAAATAAAATTATTCTACTAAATATCTGTATCGTAGAAGGACCTATTAACAAAACATTTTTTAAAAGATTTTATTTATTTGTTTGACAGAGAGAGAAATCACAAGTAGGCAGAGAGGCAGGCAGAGAGAGAGAGGGGGGAAGCAGGCTCCCTGCTGAGCAGAGAGCCCGATGCGGGGCTCGATCCCAGGACCCTGAGACTATGACCTGAGCCGAAGGCAGAGGCTTAACCCACTGAGCCACCCAGGCGCCCCAACAAATTTTATCATTACATGTAATCTGATGTCAATGGACAGACCGGATAGATGTCAATACAGAATAGGTAATAGGCTTTGGTGGACTATGTGTTGGTTTAAATTCTGTGCCATCCTAGTTTCAAGAACCTGAATTGAAAGTAATAAATGACATCAGTAGGTCAAACATGTATATACTTAGCAGTAATGATTTTGGAAATAAGTTTTTCTTTACAGTACACCAGTGTTTTAGCTGTAACATAAAACCCTATCTATAAGGCTGCACATAACATTAGTTTCTCAAAAGCTCTGGGTTTTAATTTATTTGGGAAACACCTACATTTAGTGCATCATTTCCTTCACTCTTGAGATTGCATGTAGCAAAGTCCAAGAAAACAGATGGTAAGGTAATGTGGGTATCGCCACAATAGAGTTTTGTAGTTATTAGGCAGGTGATTCGAAGCTTGGAAAACATGAGAGTATGTTTTTATAGGCCAGAACTACTGAACCGAGGAAAATAGTGGGTCAAAGGAATTTTTAAGATTATAAAAATTCTGTTTATTCAAGAAATACTTCCTAAAGATCACCTGGTAGGCAGGTACAGGCCTGAGCACTGGGTACGTAATGCTGGATTAGACTTTTTTTTCACGTTTTGACATCTCAGATATAGAAAGGTAACTAATGGCTAGTAGTGCCTAATGGATTAGACATTTTTTTTCACACTTTGACGTCTCAGAAATAGAGAGGTGGCTTAAAAATCACTGTTGGCCATATGGCAGTTGTGATGAACTTGTCACTGCCTACACATTTGTGAATTTAGCTATAATTCCTGGGTGTAAAACTGGTTAACGGCCACCCTTCAGTGGCTCGGTCAAAAACTCATTTAGGAGGCATTTGAAGAAGGAATATGAGTCCTAGCTATTGTCTGGAAATCTTCCATTGACCCTTCTAGTAAGATCTAAAAAGCATCAACATCAAAGCTTGCAAAATGGAGTCAGGGCATTGGAAAAAAAATCCTGGAGACAGTAGAAGAATACTCTCTTAATGAATATATGACATTCTTGATATCTTAGAGGACAATATCGGATATAAATATCATTTACATGATGACTCTAGGTTGAAAAGTGATTCAGAAGAATAAGACTATAGATGTGAATTTATCACAATTATGTTAGTATGCACATATTATAGATGTGTGTAATATGTACCATATAACACATTATATATAAAATACATATTATATATGTATGAACAGATATGTTTTCCTTCTGCATATATGTAAGAGAGATAAATTATAAAAATCTGTGTTTATATAAGTTTATAAAAAGCCAAAACAATCCAATAGGGAAAGAAATTTTTTCAACAAATGGTGCTGAAACAATGGATAGCTATAAAAAAAGAAGAAAAAATCCCAACCCCTACTTTACACCATGCACAAAAATTAATTTGGAACCTTAAGATCTGGATATATGGGTATAAAATTTTTTTATTTTTATGATTGAAAAGTTTCAAAATAAAATGATGGAAAAAATAAAAATTAAATAAATGTAAAAGAGTCTACCAATAAATATAAGATAAAAATTCCAAATGATGAGTAATTATCTCCTAGTTTAGCTGACACAATTGTTTTTTCTTTCTTTCTCTTTCTCTCTTTCTTTCTTTCTTTCTTCTTTTTTTCTTTCTAGCTTGCTTGCAGCTTGCTTGCTTGCTTCCTTCCTTCCTTCCTTTCTTTTTAAAGATTTTTATTTTTTTAAAGTTCTTTCTACACCCAACACAGGGCCAAACTCACAACCCCAAGTTCAAGAGTCCCATGCAAAATTGTTTGTAAAAGTGGAACCATCGGTTCCAATGAATGAGTGAATTAATGAGTCCATAAAGAAACTGAGGCCAAAAAGATTAATTATCCAGGATTATCCAGCTAGTAAGGGCTCAGTCTAAGACTTGGTTCTTCTGACGACTCTTCCCTCTAAACCATTTATCTTTGGTTGGGATCCCCAGAAGCAGAGCCTGAGCCAAGGATTCTCCTGTGCAAGTGATTTGTTGAGGTTGTTATCTCAGGAAAATTCTGTAAGGATGAAGGGAGGCAGGATAGAGCCAGGGATTGAAGCAAGGTGAAGATGCGAGTTCAGCCAGAGTCCAGCCTCAACCTTGATCTCAAGGGAACCCTGCAGAGGGAGTTTCCCACCCTAGTGCAAGAGGACTGGGCTTATTACTCCCACATCAGACTGTTAGTGGCTTTAGGTACCCCCACATTCTCCTTCACGGGGAGGCGTCTCTGAGCAAAGTGGCTCCGAGCTCAGACCTCTGGGAAAGGTGAGGAGCTGTGACCTATTAGCCATCAAAACTCAACAGTAGCTTAGGGCATGGGTGCCCTAGCCAGGTAGAGGGTGGGGCAGTATTGACCTGCACTACACATTGCTGTTCTCAATATCATCAGCGTCGTGGCCTAACACACTTTGTTAGGTGCAGCCCATTGAGATATTGAGTTCCCTGGCTAATGAGTTCCCTGTGAGATATTGCGAGCTAGTAGCATTTAGCTACTAGGATTGTTCCCAGAGTTAGACAATGTTTACTGCAAAATACAATTAAAGAGATACTCCATGAACTGCTTTATCCATTTACTGCAGAGTTCATGAACCAGTGGTCAACGGGTGCTTCCATTTTTTCATGAGTGAGAGAGGTTCTAATATTACATCTCATAGTTATGAGAGTAACCATATTATTTTTTTTTAGACTTTCTTTCTCTTTCTTTCTTTCTTTCTTTCTTTCTTTCTTTCTTTCTTTCTTTCTTTCTTTCACAGAGAGAGAGAGATCACAAGTAGGCAGAGAGGCGGCGGGGGGGTGGGAGCAGATTCCCTGCTGAGCAGAGAGCCCGATGCGGGGCTCGATCCCAGGACTCTGAGATCATGACCTGAGCTGAAGGCAGAGGCTTTAACCCACTGAGCCACCCAGGCGCCCCGAGAGTAACCATATTATAACTAGTGTTATAGTAGTACTCTCCTTGTGGGGCTGTTGGGAGAATGAAATGAAATCAAGTAGATAAAGAACTTGGCACAATGCCAAGCACGTAGCGACAGCTCAGTAAATGCCACCACTGTGATTATTACCAAGGAATGCAAGGCATAGGAAGGCAACAGATGACGGGCTCTAACCCAGGACAGTTGGGGAAGGGGTTGGAGGAGAGGGATAATCCAGAAAGCCTCACTGTAGGTGATCCTCTTGCTCAGCTTTGGAGCTGTCCTTCAGGAGCTAACCAGACGTTACCCAGCTCAACCGAGGGCAAAAGGGACTGGAATGGGGTGGAGAGTGGAAGAGTGTTTAGGAAGAAGGAATAGCCTGTGCAAAAGATGAAGGGCATGAGTCAGCACATGTTCTGGGGCACTGCGCTCCAGCTCGTTTGCCTGGAGAATCTCAGAAGTGGCAGGAAATGAGCCTGGTAAAGTACATGAGGGTCATATTTGTGCAGAATGTTAGGGAAAATTATAGAAAACCTAGAAATCAGGCCAAGTAGTTTACCGCACATGCTTTCAATATCCTACTGAAACCACGAGTAAGAGGCCCACCCAAAGATCATGCAGTTGTCCAGGCAGCGGTAGCATTGTGTGATCTGGCTACATAGTATTAATTAAGTACCCAGCCTTCAGGAAGTGCCATGAAAATTAGTAGATTTGTGTCTAGCAGAGATGCAAATAAATTCTATCTGGTAGAAAAGATCATCTCAGAGGCTGCATTTTATTGCCGTGTAGGACCCTGGGATCATGACCTGAGCCAAAGGCAGGTACTTAACTGACTGAGCCAGCGAGGCGTCCCTCCTCAGATTTTTTTTTTTTTTTTTTTAAGATTTTATTTATTTATTTGTCAGAGAGAGAGCACAAGCAGGCAGAGAGGCAGGCAGAGGCAGAGGGAGAAGCAGGCTCCCCGCTAAGCAAGGAGCCCGATGCGGGACTCGATCCCAGGACCCTGGGATCATGACCTGAGCCGAAGGCAGCTGCTTAACCAACTGAGCCACCCAGTCGTCCCTCCTCAGATGTTTCTTGAACCAGATTTATTTTCTTACTGGTTTCCTCGCTAATGAATTCAATAAATTGTAGCATTTTTCTGTATTTTTATTTTAAAAATTATGCCGAGAGTTATTGATTTTTAACCCAAAACGAGTAGGAAAATATTAAAGGATTTTTTAAAAAGATTTTATTTATTTATTTGACAGAGAAAGAGATCACAAGTAGGCAGAGAGGCAGGCAGAGAGGGAGGGCGAAGCAGGCTCCCTGCTGAGTAGAGAGCCCGATGTGGGGCTCAATCCCAGGACCCTAAGATCATGACCTGAGCCAAAGGCAGAGGCTTTAACCCACTGAGCCACCCAGGCACCCTAATATTAAAGGATTTTATCCAGGAGAATGACGTAATTATAGCAGTGCTGTGGAAAGTTCGTGTTTACAGCAGCGTGGCAAGGAGAAAGTCACTTACGTGAAATTTAAGTTTGGAAGACAGTGGACTTTTCCTGAAAATAAGGGTAAGAATTTCCGAATATCCTGGGGGCAGGTAGTAATTTCTGTATGGAAATCTTATCATGTATAGAACCGAAGAGGAATGATATTCACATTGCTGTTTAGAAGGATGTCCTGTATATTACTATATGTTAACAACACTGTAGTAATGAGTGATCATCAATATTTCAAATAGGTAAAAGAAGTTGTGCCTTAGGGTTCCTGTTGGAAGCACATTAGCCACATTCCCTTGGACATGCAGGGAGAAGAACAAGTTATAGCTTGCCTGCAACTGGAAAGAAAGCCAGCTTATCTGATCTGAAGCTGTCTCTGACACTTCTTTCCTCTCCCCATATTCTCCAAATCCAGGAGGTGAAGTGATACCAGAAAACATGTTGGGAAGCTCACATTCTTTGAGAACACTGCCCCTAGTGGGAGCTATTAGGGCTGGAAGGAGATACATTATTCCTGCCCCTGGCCTTTCAAACCATTGGAATGTACAGGTTATTGTGCGTACTGCTGTACCAGTTGTGCACTGCACAAAGGAGTCCTTATCTGGAGAGGCACCATTTACTTGGTAGACTTTTTTTTTTTTAAAGATTTTATTTATTTGAGAGAGAGAGAGTGAAAGAGAACATGAGAGGGGAGAAGGTCAGAGGGAGAAGCAGACTCCCCATAGAGCTGGGAGCCTGATGCAGGACTCGATCCCAGGACTCCGGGATCATGACCTGAGCCAAAGGCAGTTGCTTAACCAACTGAGCCACCCAGGGGCCCCTACGTGGTAGACATTTTAGATCTGGATAAATTTTCTGGCAGTTGGCATTGTAACAGAACCTGGACTGGATCCTGGCGGAAAAACCAAGCGGCACCCGGAGACTAAGAAGGATTGGATATTTATTGAAAACACTAGTGGACTCAGAGGAGACCCTTCTCCAAAGATCTGAGCCCCGAGCACAAGCAGGGAGGGTAATTTATACCCTCCTACTTGAGCATACTTGATATTTTGGCGCTCAAGGGGAACAGGGTAGGAAAGAAGAACCGAAAGGGCTTTGAGACAGGTACTGGAGTTCCCTTGCCGGTTTGGTCGGTCGGCTTAAAATACAGTTTTTCCTTATCGGCATTAAAGTGCCTTGGATGAGGAGTGCCCTTTTTGTACAGAGGCACCAAATTAACTGGGTGACCTTGTGAATGACTTATTTTTTTCAC
>JAPYYM010003488.1:0-11100 GCA_028534135.1 Potos flavus
CGCGGACACACTTCGCCCTCCCAGGAAGCAAGGAACCCGACAACCCGAGCATTCAAGGGCCCGGCAGGGCTGTGCCCAGTGGGGCCCGTGGCCACTCTCCCTCAGGGACAAGGCCAGGATGCGCCGTCCCGCACCGGCCGGGGGCCCCAGGACAGCCACAGCGTCACAGCACCTGTTAACCCGGGGCGCGGGGGCCGAGGAGGGCGGACGCCAGGGGGACAGGCCCAGGGGGCGGGTGTCACAGTCCAAAATTCACCGGGTTAGAGGAGAGTGCGGTAAGGGAAATGTGCCTTGTATCAGCCGATTACAGAAATCAGAGCAGAAAAGACCACGTGCTTATACTTCAAAAACGCACACAATAGAAGGAACGTGCAAAGGAGAAGTCAGTCCGGGGGGAGGGGAAACCGAAGGAGGACAGGGACGGAGCCCGGATGCCCCTGGGTGAGCCGTGTTCTCGGTCGGGAAACATGCGATCGTCTTACATAATTACCAGGTAAAACGCAAATTAAATAAATTTCCTTTATTTATTTTAGAGAGAGCAGGTACACGGGGTGGGGGCTGGGGGGCAGAGGGGGACTGAGACTCCAGAAGCCGGCTCCACGCTGAGCGCAGAGCCCAACGAGGGCCCGACATCACGACCCCGAGATCCTGACCTGAGCCGGAAGCAAGAGTCGGCCGCTTAACTGACTGGACCGCTCAGGGGTCCCAAAAGTAAAACAGAAATTTAAAATGGCGTCGTCGGGGGGCCTGGGGGCTCTGCCGGTGAAGCGTCTGCCCTCAGCTCAGGTCCTGATCTCGGGGTCCTGGGATCGAGCCCCGCATCGGGCTCTCTGCTCAGCGGGGAGCCTGCTTCTCCCTCTCCCTCTGCCTGCCTCTCCCCTGCTCATGCTCTTTCTCCCTCTCGCTCTCAAATAAATAAATAAATCTGTAAATAAAATGGCAATCATCGAAAAAGAAAACAAAGGAATTTACTTCTCTTACTTCTCTGCTTGCTGACACGGCCACACAGAGAGGATTTCAAGACTTCGAGACAGGTGATGGGACTGGCTCTCGCTGGCGGGACAGTCCCGGACCCCACGGCCCGACATCTAAACCCAGCTTCTTGCCGTCGCTACGACCCCGCGGCGGTGACAGGGCAGCTGCTGCCCTTCGAGACCACCGGGCGCGTGCAGGAAACACCGGAGGGGCCGACCGGGCCGCGGGCAGGAGGACAGACCGGGCCCCACGGGGTCCTGACAGTGGACAGAGCGAGAAGGAACTCAGCGCGGCTCCTTCCCAGGCCGGCCGCGGGGGGAGAGGCTGCCAACCCCGTGCGCCGAGGACAGGCTGTGACCCCCGTGCGCATTGGGCGCCCGCCACACGGCGAGCCCACCCTCCCTCTGGCCCTCGCCTCCGCGGTACGACCCAGGGGGAGACCCGCTCGGCGCCTCCCAGCCCCTCCTGTCCTTGAGGTCCCACCGCAGGCACCGTGCGCGTCCCCCCCTCGGGGTTGCTAAGAGCCGCCCGGGTCCCCGCGAGCAGGTAGCATGTTAGCTCCTGTGCCGAGGAGAAGTCGGCGGCACAAATTCACGTGCCCAGGAGCTGCCTGAGGTTGAAATGCGCCGCACGCCCCCGGCCCGTCCACCCGCCAGGACTCGCCCGTGTTCCTCTCGGCGAGGACGTGCCCGGGACGAGGCGGCAGGCCCGGCGGACCCGAAGTCCGGCACCGAGAGGCTCCCAAGGCCCCAGACATGACGGTCAGAGCCACACGAACAGCTGGGGCGGATTGAAATATATAGTAAGACTTCTACTTCTGTTAAAAATATGACAGCGGGACCGACACGGACGCTGACACTGAGCCCCCGTCACCAAACTGAGACTCAAGTACAGCTTCGAGTCCCCCAGAAACGGGGCAATCGGCACCAGTCCGTCGGGTGACCCTTGACGGACCCCTGAGCGGTGACCCCGCGATTGCCACCCGGTTTCCCTCCAGAGCGCGTTCCTCATCCGCCCCTCCTGCTCCAAAGGAGCATCTCACCTCTTCCCCCTGCTCGAGCCCCTTTCCACCTGCTGGGCGACATGCTGCCCCGTCCACGATCCCTCGAGCAAACCCAACGAGATCTTTTAAACGTGGTCACTTAAATTTTATTTTGTAAGAGTTTAAAGCGGTATTTAAAAACCCTTGGGAAGATGCCAACAGCAAACGTGCTATCCTGGAAACCGGCAGATACGCGGGAAGGAATCAGGCCCGTGTGCCTCCTGTCCCACGAACTGTGCCTCATGGCCATGAGGACTTTGGGGGGACGCTTCGGTTCACCGGTGAGGTCCAGCTGGGAAGAAGGGAATCCTCGAGAGAAGGAGGACCCTGCGACTCCCAGAGTTAGTTGATAAATCCGAGCAAGGCTCGCCAACGGCTGCTGACGTCCCGATAGGTGGACAAGCCCCCGTCTCGGACGTGCGGGAAGGCGCCCCTCTCAGGCCGTCTTTAAAAAGCGCCCCCGGGAGCTGGTTCAGGTTCCTGTTTCTAAGGCGACACAGGTTCAAGGCGCCGGAGCGGGCGGGGGAGGGAGGGCGACATCGAAACAAGGGAACGGCATCACCAGGGCCCTAATACCGTGATTGCACTTTCCCCCAAACGCTCGTTGGCGGAAATGTGGCCGTCAGGAGCGGGGTGGCCCTGGGATCACCCTAGTCACAGAGCGCACATCATAAAGCTCGTGATTACACAGAAAACCACTAACTTTCCACAAAAGCACAAAATCAGCCCTGCTGCTGGCGGGCTGCTGGGGGGCGGAGGGCGTGGGGAGGGGGCCTCGGAGAGGAGCGGCCGCCCGGGCCTCTCTGTCCCCCCGAGGGGCTTCTCCGGACGCTCAGAGTCCTTCTTCCAGGTCCTGTGACCTGTCCCGTCGGTCGTAACCAACGCCAAGTCAGTGGCCCTCAGGGGAGCCAGTCTGGGAGGGCCTGGGAGAGCAGAGAACCCCCCAGGGCGCTGCCGCTCACCGGGGGCCCCTCTCGCCGGCCCCGGGGGCTGCCTGAGGGCCCGGGCGTGCTGCCCACAGCGACCGCCGCCAGCGCACCAGCTGCCCCAGACGTTTGTGGATCTGTGGGCGGCGAACGCGCTCTCTGCAGTCGTGGGACTCCTGCTCGCGTCCCCAGTAACATATGTCCACGGGCACAGGCCGGCAGACTAGGAAGGCGTAAACACGAGAGCCGGTCATCGTGAGCGATGGCCACGTTCTGTTTCCACAAACTGCATTTTCTCCTGGGAACAGCGCACCCGGGACGCGAAACCCCAGGGGACACGGCCCCTGGGCAGCTATCCCAGGGCTGCTCATGCCGCGCGCCAGGCGCCTCAGGCGGGGGCCGCGCTGGGAAGGGCAGCGACCCCCTCTCCCCCCAGAAAACGGCACGAGCTTTGGGAGACAAACCGCAAGCATCGGCGTGACCGCGCACAGCTCGGCCGCATTCACTCGGCGCCGCTCACCTGCTGTCCGCGGAGCTGTGGCCACACTCCACGCTCTCCGGAATGGAGGGACAAGCAGAGACCCCTCGCCGGCCCCCAGGGGCGCGTGGGCCCACAGAAAGGCGCCAAGCAGAAGCAGCACCTGCCACGACTTGCTCCCGGAAAGACAGCTGTGGCCACGGGGAAGGGGGGCGGGGGACACAGGCTGGGGTCCATTTCGGACTCCAGCCGAGACTTGAGCCCAGGACGGGCCCCGGGAAGGACCTGACCTGAGATGCCTTCCCCGCCGCCGAGAGGAGAGGCGGACTGACCGTTGTGGGGCCATCTCACAGCCACTGGGAGCCGTGCTCACCGGCCGCAGGCCAGGCCGCGGGCAGGGGGCGTCCCGGGGAGGCCGTCGGCAGAGCGCCCCGTGGAGGGAGGCCTTCCCCGGGCGGCTGTGGAGGTCAGGGCAGGCTCTCGGCTGCCGGCGGGCACACAGGAGGGCCGAGACTGGACAGAGGGCCACAGACCCTCCACGAGCGCTGGAAGACGAGCTACTCGGAGTCTGCCTCCCTCCCTCAGCCACCGGCCTACTCCTTTCTCCACAGGGAGCAAGGAAAACCCAGAGGGCCTGGAAGCAGGCTACCTTCCTGTCCACTGGGGAGGCGCCGTGGGGCCCCGGCGGGCCTCGTCCACAAAGCAGGACCCAGCGGCCGGGGAGGTCTGCAGCCTGGGGGACAGAGACGGAATTGGCTGTGATGCCGGCGAGAGCGGAGGCCGGCTGGGCGTGGCCCTGGGGTCCTCACTGCTGTCCCCGGCACAGTGCCGCCGTCACCAGGCCGCGGAGAGCCTTCCCGCCGGCCCACGCTCCCAGCCACGGAGCGACAACCAGGGTCCAGCCCCCGTGTCCCGCCCTGGAGCCCGTGCCACGGCGGTCCAGCTGAGCACGGAAAGACTAGATGACCTTCCAGCCGCAGAGGTCAGTGCCCCCCAGGGCCCGCTCACGGAACTGCGCTCTCATGAGGCAGGAAGCACACCGCCTCTCCAAGTGCCCTTCCCAGCACGGGCCCACCGGGTGATGGGCAGCCCCGTCCCTGTCCCCAGCCCCGGCCCTGGCCCTCTCCTGCCCTTGCCTTCCCTGGGGGTGGCTGTCCCACGGCTCTGCCCCAGCGCGGCGAGCACCGGGGAGCCGGGGACCGCGCGGGGCAGTGAATCAGGACATGCCCCTTTGCGGGGAGACCGCAGCCTCTAGCTCGCCGACGGTCACCGACAAGGGAAGCGACAAAAATCAAGTTTGTAAACCTACAAGAGAGACAGAGACGCTGGCGGGGTCTCGGGGAACCCATGCAGCCATGCCGGGGTCACGTGGTCATGCGCGCTCTGTCCTGCGGGCCGGCCATGACCTGCTGAGCCGCGACAGCTGCGTCCCACCGAACTCAACAGCAGCTCCCGCAGTTTCGAGAACCGAAGCCGAGCCTGCCGACAGCTCCCTCCCGCCGCTTCATCCCTGACCCGGACGGACTTCTCTCCTCTCGCGTGAACCCGCTCCCAGCACAGCCTCCAGGACCAGGCGAGGAGCGTTCTGGGAGCTCTCACCCGGCGTGGGCGGAACAGCCGCGGGCCGGGCGCCGGGCACCACGGGGACGCCACGGGGACACCATGTGGCCACCACACAGGACACTGTCCTCTCGGACCCAAAACGCACTCATCTCTTACAAGGACCAGAAGAGCTACTGGCAGGACTTGGAGCTTCCACGTCCAAGTAAGGTTGCCAGCGGTCCCTACCTGTGCGTGAGTGTGACCCCTCCGGCGGGTCCCCGACAAGCCTGAGGACGTCAGGTACGTCGATCTGAGGGTCACCTTCTTCCTTTTCGGTGGCATCGGGGTGTCTCCAGGAGGAACGACGGCAGCGGGCGGTTTCCTTGCGCAGGAGAAGTCTCCAGCAGTCAAACATGAGTCTGCGGGGAGAGACGCACATTTTCAGGGGCCGTGAGCCCAACCAAGCAGACACAGCCTTTTGCAGTGTTTATTCAGAAATGGCGGGAGCACGTTCAAAAGGAAACTCGTTCTCCTCCGATGAATTTCTACCGCATCAGCGTTCAGTCACACGAGCAACCTTCTTTTCTGATATTGGCACAGAATAAAGGTTGCATAAACAGAAATATTATTTACTCTTGCTTAAGAAAAACAAAGACCCAGATTTTCCCCTTGACATTTAGGCTCTTGTTTCAAGGATATAAAATTCCCTGATTCCCCGGTTTCAAGGTCACAGTCTAATTCACCGAACTGGCAAACTTTCAAAACCACTGCCGACTGCTCGGTCAGGTTACTTAAAAGCACATGAAATCCTCTGAGCAAAGAATGCCCTCCCGGGTTCCAAAACAAACACTAAGGTACGATCCCTCCCGTGAAAATCCAGCAAAAGAAACTCAAGTCCGGTTTTTGGGGAAGCAATCCTTGATTTAAACAGACAGCTGGTAAGGACACTCGAGACAGAACGTGCCGGAGGTCACCGTGGGGCGCACGGCCCCCCCTGCAGACGGCTCCCAGCCCCGCGGTTCTGTGCTGGTGTCTGAGCCTGGTGGGTTTCGGTCAGGACCCCCCCACTGACACGGCCCCCGGCAGGCCCCGTGAAGGTGGAAATGATCCGACTCCGACAAGCCTTCCGTGGACTTCCGCAGACAGTGTCACCTTTCCGCCTCAGCGTTTGCTTTCTGCCTGATGCTCTGGGGAGGCTATGGCCTCAAGCCGCGCCCCACGGAGACGAGGCAACCCCGGGGCCCAGCTCCCCCCACTTGCCTTCCTCCCACCCAAGCCCCTCCCCCTCGAGGCTCTCCCTGACCACCCCGCCCCCGACGGCCAGCCTGTCTTTGCGGGAGGAAGGAGCCGCCACCAGGCCAGGCGGGAACCCGAGCTCGCAGACGCACAGCATGGTTCCTTAAGGCGGCCGCACCACCCGTGCCACAGCTCTGCCCCACAAGGGACCTCATTTCCTCCCCCTTCCTGCCAACACGCCCACAGCTTGGGGCTTCCCCTGCCTGTCCCGCTAGGACCTGTCCCTCTGTTTTTACTCCCACCGCGGCTGGTCCCACCTGCTTGTCACCTACACGCGTCCCTCACGTCACTTCTCCGGGCACGCGCTTCGGACCCCAGTGACGCTCTCTTGACCTCTCTGCCCCGCACCAGCATGAGGGGCCCTGGCGCTGAACCTGAGAGAGGGCGAACGGCCGTCCCCTGAGAAGCCCTGGGACCCGGTCCAGCGCCACCTTCCCAGGACGCGCACTCCGGGACGGGCGCGGACAGCGGCCACGGTCAGACCGAGTCTAATGGTTTCCGATCGCCTCAGTCTGGCCTTGACACTAAAAACAAGGAGGCACATTTCCCTGGTTAGAACAAAACCAAACCCCAAACCCTGTTCGTGCCTCCTTTCTCCCAAATTCTGCTCAGAGAATCTCAAACACGAGCAGACTGATGGTGACCTTACACCTCCGATGGGAAAGATGAGACCCAGTGATTCACCTTTGTTCCCACCGCCGGCCGGGAGAGCTCGGCTGCGGCCCGGCCTCAGCCCTCCCCGCGGCGGGACATCGCAAGCCTCACCAGCCACCCGGTCTCCCGGACCTGAGCAACACGGTCCAAGGTTTGCTTTTAATGAGTTTGTTCTCAAAAGCGTGCCCTCCTGCCGTCCCCACTGCCACCAGCAAGGCCGCGGCCACCCTCCCCTCCTGGCAGGCCAGCCCTGAGCACCCCTAGGGCAGCTGGTGTCAGGGGCCTGGGGGGTGGACTCCTGCCCCCAGGACCACGGTTCTCCAGCGGCTCTGGGCCCCGCCACCCCCAGGAAGCCCCCAGGCAGAGGGGCACAGGATGGAGGCTGGCATCTCCACGTGGTTTCCGACAGCTAATGTCACCCCAAGGGCACAGAGCTCCAACCCGGATGGCAGGCCCATCGCTGGGAAAATCTCCAGGCTGGGGGCGCCTGGGGGGCTCCGTCAGGTAAGCATCCGACTCTCGGGTTGAGCTCAGGCCGTGACCTCAGGGTCATGAGGTCGGTGCTCTGCATCGGGCTCCACGTTCCTTGGGGTCTCCCTCTCCCTCGGCCCCTCTCGCCCGTGCGTGCACTCTCTCTAAAGTAAATAGATAGATCTTTGTAAAAAAAATAAAAATAATGAATAAATAAACAAACAAGACTCTCCAGGCTTAACCACCGAGCAGCAAACTGTCGCCGGCCTCTGGCTGTTCTGCCTCCCGGTGACACGGCCGCGGCGGGGGCTGGACCCGGAGCGGTGGCGGCCACCAGGCCTGCTTCGGTCCCTGTCTGGAGTCCAGGCGTCCCCCTCGCAGCACACAGGGGACTCGGGGACTGGGTGGCAGGGACGTGGCCGAGCGCAGCAGAGATCCACGCCAACCCGCGTTGCCCGCTCCTCCTACCGCGCCACCCCCCTGCGCAGCTGCTCCGGCTGCCTCAGCGCCGAGGGCATCGGGCAACCCGGCCCTCCGGGAGCTCGGAGCCCGTGCGCACCCACGTCCAGGCTTGGCGTCGCTCGCACTCAGGGCCGTCACCGGACCCGGCAAGGGTCCCACGAAAGGAGGCACCGGGGGCACTGCGTGCTCCCACTGACGAGACCGCTGCCCGAGGATGGGACAGCTGACTCTCCTCTCCGGCCGCCGTGTCCCGACCGGAGCCCCAACATTGGAGAAACGCGCGGGAGACGCAGCTGTCACAGCGGCTGCGCTGCTGTCACTCACGACGACCGCTGTGTCAGGTACAAATCGCCAATATTAACACATAGTATCCTCCCTGAAAAGCAGAGAACGGGGTTCTAGGAGAGAGAAGCTGCAAGTGGAGGGGAGTCGTCATCCCCCCTTCCCCCGCCAGGCCACAGAGTCCAGACGTCCTAGCAGTCCCTGGGAACCACGGAGTCGCGGATCCTACTGTGGGCTGAAAGTTCTGGAGGTTCCACTGAACAGAGTCAGGAGCAAGCAGGGTTCTGTCCCCATCTCACCGACGGGCTGCGCCAGCCCGGAGCCCACGGACAGTCTACAAGCCCCTGGGCAGCCCGCGAGAGGGGTCACCCCAGCCTCCTCCTGCGGCCGCGCCAGCCGACGGCAGTGCCACACTCCACCCGCGTGGCCTTCCCGTGCGCAGGTGCCTGGCCCGCCGCTGCTTCCGCGGGTGCTTTGGTGAAGGCCGACCGCGTCCTCTGCAAAGGACAGGGCCCTGAGCATCTCCGCCGCCCGCGTGTGTCCGGCCCTGCGAGGCGCCCGCCTGCCAGCGAGGATCTTCACCGGTGTTCTCGAGAGCAAATACAAAAGGACAAATGAAGCAAACACTTGTAACTACTTCTCCAGGAGACTCTTAAAATAATCTGACGTCCATGAAGTCAGGGACCACGAGCTGCGGTCGGGAGCATGCCGGGCCGGCTGGTTGGCGATCCACACACACTCCTCATCCTCTGCTCGGACGGCACGATTCTCTCCACGTCACGGGAGGTCAATAACCGGACGGCCGACGGCTGTCCTTCCACGGTGACTGTGACCTCTCCTCCACTCGCCCAGGTGCTGCTTTCCCTGATAAACGTCCCGTTTCCAGTTCAAGCCCGCAGTGGGAAACCTGGAGCTCAGAGAGGGAGAGGGTCACCTGCCAGCTGACGGCGTTGCCGGCGAGCGCGGGAGCCACGGCTGGTGGGCGGGGGAGAGTGTGCTGCAGTCAGAGCCGGCCTTCCGGTGCCCGAGCTCTGCAGGGCCCGGCACGTGAGCCCTGCGGGACGGCCCCCTTCGAGTCCTGGAAGAAAACCTCTGAGCAGCGTCGCCCCAGGGCCCGTGCGGCGCGGAGGGCTGGGCCGGGGCTCCAGGCCCCAAGCCCCCTACTCCGGGCCGTGGGCCCTGTGCGACAGCAGCTCTCTGCACCAGCCGCGTCTCTGCCCGACCGTAAGAGGAGCGGGGTGGGCGTCACCGCGTGTCGCGGAGGCAAAGCTGCTAGCCGCAGAGGCGCCCGAGCTCTCCTGAGGCCCCGACCCTGAGGTCCGGCGGGAGGTGCCGGCCGGTCCGCAGGCTGGGAGCCAGCTTCGGGCCGTCACCCCGTGGACTTGCACCGCAGAACCCGGGCCGGGGCCAGGGGCTCCCTCCCCGGGGCCCGCACCCCACCACCAACCTGCCAGGCGGGGTCCTCCGCCGGCCGCCGTGGGGGCCTGGACGCTCCGCGGCCAGCGGCCCCTGGGGACGCACTTCTGTTTTCTCCTATTTTCGCGGTGCCCCTGCGCTCCCATCGGCTGCACATCCTGGGGCCTCCCACGGCAGCCCCCACACACATCCTGCCGCTGCCCGGGGCATTAACCCCTTCCTGGTCCAGGGCTGGCGGGCAGCCTGCTGGGGCCACTGGCCAGGGCTGTACCCAGAAAGGACGGGAGGTGGTGCTCGCTGGGGGGGGCGGTCTGCCCCCCGACCCCTTCTCCCTGAAGTGCGCAGAGCCGAGGAGCGAGAGGGCCCCCTTTTTAAAAAGTCGTAGAACAGCCTTTGAAGTTGAATGAGAAAAGCCGCTCCTTTTCAAATGTGCGAGTCTCTCTGGAGTAGCCCTTTTCAAAGGCGAAGCTGCTAGACTGGGCCACCCGCCTTCCTGCTGCCGGGCCGGGGCCCCTGGAAGTAAAGACGCCGGTGGGGGCCTCCTCCCGCTGCCCCCATGCCAGCCTACCGGCTCACCTGTCCCAGCACCTGTCCCAGCACCTGAGGGATCAGTGGGACGGTTCAGAGCAGCTGGGGATGTGGCTTTTCAAGGGGGGGTGACACCTGCCGCAGGTGACACAACCCGGTGACAATGGGGAGGGGCTTCTGTGCACAGGGAGCCCCGTGCCCTCCAGCCTGTGACCACAGGGACAGGCCCCAACGGAGACCCGGGTAAGGCCCTCCCACCTGCGGACGCTCACCCGCACCCCCCCCGCCCACCCCTTCCGCCGGCCCCCCCACCCCGGCACACCTGCCCGCCTGGACAGTCCTCCTGCGTCCTCTGCCACAGGTGCCTCGCTGACGCTGCTGGCCAGGGGAGGGGCGGAGGAGGGGCGGAGGAGGGGCGGAGGAGGGGAGGGGTGCGGGGGAGGAGGGTGTCCGGAGAGGCGGGTTAAGGTGGGGGTGGGGACATGGCGGAGGGCGGAGGGGGAGGAGGAGGGAAGAAAGGGGTAAAGGTCTGGTGCAGGGGCGGGACCAGGAGGGGGAGGAGACGCCCCAGCCAGCCCTCTCCTCTCCCTACACGTCAGGTGGGCAGGGTTGTGCCAGGGCCTAGGCTCCTGCCCCTCCGCCCGGGGTAGAGCCGACCAGGTTCGTATCGGGCACCCAAAGGGGACACAGGCTGGACACGGAGTTCTGTGCGGGGGCTCCCCGCTGCCAGACTGCAGCTCCCCGGCGGACCCCTGAGACAAGGGTCCCGCCCGCCTCAGGGGACCTGCTCAAAGCCCGCCAGCAGGGAGCTGCCCTCCGCCCACGCCAGGCTCCCCCAGCTCCCCAGGACCGTCTCAGGAGCAGGAGCGGTGCCCGGCGGGGCGGGGCGACCCCAGAGCCCTGGTCTCAGCCGCGTGCGGACCCCCGCGGGCTGTGCTTACGGGGAGCAGTGGCTGCGGGAAGGCCTGCCCGGCGTCCGACCTGGGGCCCGGGGTAGGCAGGAGCTCCCCACACATCCATGCAGGCAG
>JAPYYM010003489.1:0-11099 GCA_028534135.1 Potos flavus
AGAGAGAGAGAGAGAGAGAGAGAGAGGGAGAGCACACACAAGCAGGAAGGGCAGGGAGAGGGAGAGAGACTCTCAAGGAAACTCTGCATCAAGAGAGGAGGGGCTCAGTCTCACGACCCTGAGATCTCAAATTGTGCCGAAACCAGGAGTCGAACCTTTAACCAGCTGCACCACCCAGGTGCCACTTTTAGTTGCTTTTTAAAGGGAAGTTAAATGGTAGCTGAGAGTGGTTGAAATCAATCAGGTGTTAAAGCTGAATTGCTTGCTGTTTGGAAAAGAAATTAGAAGAATGTATATGAGGAGGTTTTTCTATGGTTAAGCCTATTTCCTGGCTTTCGGATATGTGGATTAAGTATTTGTTACTATTCCAGAACCGTTGCATCTGAGAAAGAACCAGATCACATCTTCTAAAGCCACTTCACTCCATTGTAGGCAGTTGGAAGCTGACTTCAGATTTCCCCAGAGTTAAACAGCTAACTTTTCGTAGTGCCTGGACTAAAACTCATTGCCTGTCTCCCCGGCCAGCAGTCTCAGCTGTGCCCCTCTGCAAGACCACTCTCCCGTTATAGACAAAGACTCGGGCAGCCTCATGCAGGACAGAGTGTGGTTCCGTACAGCTGTGGTCTGGGGTTAGCACACGACTGCTCGTGGAACTGACTCATGAATTCAGAATTTCATGGTTCATATTAAAGTTCGTGTTAAAGACACTGTAGCTGCATAATGGTATGATAACGCATTGAATTTTGAGTTTTAATTGAATTGTAACTAAAGGTATTTTTTAAAGGTTATTTTTTCCTGGTTGAGCAAGTGTAATGTGTTGGCTTTAAAAAAAACATAAAGATAGAATCTGATTTTTCCAAAATCTCTACAGGTTTGGAGGTCATTTAATCATTGATGCTTCTAGCCTCTTAGCCTTTCCTTGCTAAGTTTTTAAGAGATGGTGGCAGTTGGAAGAACATTTTATCTGTGAAGGCAGTTGTTAATGGTGCAGGATTGGGGGTGGGCAGCTACAGTCCACCCTGTGTAATGGGCATCAATCAGACCTGAAGATTATTAGTCCAAAGTCCAAGTTCACTCCTACATCCATGGCAAATGGCGATTCATGTTTTGAGGACTCTGCTGCAAAGTTCCATTTGATCTCATGTAGTCGTGGTTGCTCTAGTCAGTCATGGGTTTGTAGACCCTTATTTAATATTTTAAACAGTTTGGTCTTGTACCTAAAGGCCGTGGCTGGGAGCCTTGACGTCTGTCACAAGCATGCACCAACTGCCTTGTTTGATAAGACGTTTTGGAGGCTACGGATTTGTGGCAGCAGCGTTGGGATACTCAAACAGCAGGACGGTGCTTGGGCCAACAGTGAAACACACGGATTAAGCCTTTTCGACCGAATCTTCCGGCCGGATAGTATCGCTCTGTTCACCTCGGAGCGGGTTCCTCGGGTTGCTTGGTGGGCTCTTCAGTGCGACCGGCCCGACAGGCTCGCAGCAGAGCTCACTGCCGGAGAAACGTCCATTGGCAGCGAGAGCCCAGTGCTACCTGCATCACTGTCCCCAGCAAAGCTGGTCCTGAACCCGATTTGTCACATTGTTTAGTGGGACCTTAAAAAAACAAACGTATTATTCAAAGTAAGGAAAAGATTAAGTAGTAGATGAAAACTCACAGGTGAGGCAGCACCAGGCCCAGAGTCACTGTACCCAGTCGCTGGTGAATAACTTCGGGCAACCCCTGTGCTCCAGACTTCAGTGTCTGTGTCCACGAGATGAGAGGCTGGACGAGGGAGCTCGGCAGCCATTTTCAGCACACCTTTTGGTGGATTTGTACTTGAAGGCGGTAATTGGGTCAGTTAAGTACATAATCCATGCATCCGATGAAGAAGGTCTTACCGTTCGGGGAATATTAGCCAGATGAACCTTTGCTCAACTTCTAACATGGAAAAAGAAAATATTTTATTTTGTGTTATAGCACTTAATTTGCAAAGCAATGTTTTATGCTTTTCCTTATTTGCCTTTATATTTTTGATAATTTGTGAGCACTTCCTGATGAGTAGACATTTTGTAGATGTTTAGTACATTTCATCTCCTTTAATCCTCATCAGAGCAACTCAATAAGGTAGCTATAATTCCCATCTTAAAAATAATAGGCACTGGGGTTCACAAGTGTAGTGGTTAAGCCGGGGGTCTTCAGATCCCGCCTCCGGCACCTGCTACTTCTGTGGCCTGCTCAGCCTCCTCTCCTCCTGAATAACGTGGGGGTGGGGTGGGGAGAGTGCACGTACTTTCAGGGGTTTGGGGGAGGACAGACACAGGAGATGTTTGCCTTGACTTGTCAGTGTCTCTAGGACGAAGAATGACTTTACGCCAGGAAACTTAACAGCTTAGATGGAATGGACAAACATCGTGAAAGGTGCAATTTACCAAAACTGAAATGAGAAGAAAAAGATTTGAATGGCCCTCTATCTGTTAAAGAGATCACATTCATGTTGAAAATCTTTCCCTCGGAAAACTCCGGGCCCAGAAAGCTCCACTGGATTCTGTCAAACATTTAAGACCTCTCTGATAGATACATGCCTCGTCCCCGAAAAACTATAACAGCAAGCTCTTCGGGGCAGTGGAGAAGGGCAAGGGCCCCAGGCCCCTCCACCTCCTGCTGAGAACCGTGGAGGGGCTACTCAGCCTCTGTGCCTCGGTTTGCTCACCCAGAACCCTGCCTCAGAGTCATTAGGATGAAATGTTGCTAAATATAAAGTACTGAGGACATAGCCTTTGCTTATTATATCATAAAAGGCACTGGTTGGTCAGTTCTGCAGAGGCCTAGGTATTGGCTTATACATAGCTATGCATCCTACTTGCTGTCCTAATAAACTTGTAGTCAAGACCTGAGACGTGAGGTGGGATGGATTTGGGGGCTGACAGCATTACCACTATGTTGAAGTAGGATAGCGTGGTTTTAGATGGCAGTGACGTCCAATCTAATCCTGAGAAGTGTCAAGTTAAACTTTTCCTTTATTGATCCCCCTCCCTTCTCCCTCCCCATTTTGGTAATTTAGGTACAATTCTTAATGCAGTTTAAGCTGAATAAGTTGGTGGGAAATAATAACTACCTTTGTGTATTTGGGGCGATGTCCTATGGAAAGGGCAGATTTCTTCTGTTGAGCTGCAGGAAGCAGAAACATGACTAAGTAGAAGCTACCTAAGGAGGTTTGGCTCTAAACAAGGAGGAACTATGCTTGGAGGGTCTCTTCTGGCTCAGATTAATAAATTTTGTTGGTTTCTAACCATGCCAGAAACCAGGAATTTTAACATACAGCTCCTGTCCTTGAGGTATTTGTGGTTTACTAGGGCAGCTGTGGAGATTGCTAGAACTGGACAAGAATGGAGTAGATTTCAGTAGTAGAGCCAGCAGGACTCATTGGGGGTGAAGGGGCAAGAGAAATCAAGGATGCCTCCTATGTGCATTTCCCAGGTAAGGAAAATGGGGTGGGGCAGGAACAGTGGCTTTAGTTTGGACCCGGAAAGCTAGCTTACTACCACAGCTGAACATCTCAGCAGTGATACGTGAGTAGGCAGCTGTAGCTACGTTCTCTATAAATTGTGCTCTTAAATTATCTCTTCTAGCTTCTGAAAATGATTTGCTGAACAAGCGCCTAAAGCTTGATTATGAAGAAATCACTCCTTGTCTCAAAGAAGTAACCACAGTGTGGGAAAAGATGCTTAGCACTCCGGGAAGATCAAAAATTAAGTTTGACATGGAGAAAATGCATTCGGCTGTTGGGCAAGGTAAGCTTTGTGGGAAATCCGTCCAACCGTCCTCACCTAGCATTGACTGGGGAGAAGTAGGGAATAAAAACAGTGTTCAAGTCCAATTTTGGTGGCCATTTCTCTCCTAGTTACCATGTCTTTCCCTAATCTGTTTCCAGATAACTGATGTAAGTTTTATCACCTTTAGGATTCCTCTTAATTAATTAAAATGCCCAGAAGCCCAGATAACAGGAAGAAGATAGGAAAACAGGGCTTGGTTGCCTACAACCTGGCATACTCTGAGTTAAATGGTAAAGTGAAAACTGATTGCACGGCTTCTCTCTGAACACTCTCGGGAGACGACACAGCGTTTTGTGCTCAGACTTCAGACAGGTAGTCCCAGGTTTAGATCCCAGCCCTATTGATTTGCCTTGTGATCTTAAGCAAATAGCTTAACCTCCCTGAGCCCCACTTTCCCTGTGTGTAAGATGTGGGTGTTGACAGTGATTGCTTTGAGCAGTAGATAAGCTGATCCCTGGGAGCTAACTGCACATGCCTGCTGTCCTGGGAGGCCCGGGTGGGTGGGCAGTATTTGCTGTTATTCAGTGCGGTCTGCAGACTGTGTGCCAGTCCACACGTGACTGGCCGAAGCATAGAACTTGAGACGAAGCATTTAGAAACTTTTCCAGGAATTTGATAAGGGTAATCCTTAAAAGAAAAAAAAATGTGGACTTACGTTGTGTCAGGTTTTTTTTTTTTTCCTGTTTCATTTTTCTATAAATTCACTCATAGTGTATTTTATAAAAGTATCGGCAGTGGATTGGAACACTTTAAAAGAAAACAAAAACTGGTCCTTCATCACAACTAGTTTGAGCAGCTCGGTTTTACATCTTAACCTTGATGATTAGTTAGTGTTCAAGTAAAACAACTATTTCTTTTAAGTAAAAGTATATTGGCATCTGCTGGCAAGATCAGAGACTTTCGGAGTCTAATCTAGTGATTACCGAGTTCTGGTCAATGCAGTCATGAATAACCCAAAAATTCAGACAGAGCTTTGCGAATATGTATGAAGCTTACAGTTTTCTTCTGACTTTATTAGCAGCTCAATGAAAGAAGTTACACAAGTGTAATTGATCTCTAAGACAGTGGGGCAAAGCAGTTTTCTGTAGCCTACTGCAGGCATTATTTAACCTTTATCTGAATTTCACAGCACCCGTTTTAGTAATAGGTTATTGCTAATTATGACTTTCCCCTTTCTATGGATAAGGAAACATCGCTCAGTTGTAATGGGCCTAGGGCCACAGAGCTGCTCACACACCCATCTGCGGGAGTTCTCACCACCACACAGTACTACCTGTGGTTGAACCTGCCTTGGCAGCACTCCTCTCAGAGACCAGAAAAGTGGCAGGTGGTGAAGAGTCAGGCTCCAGATTGGCCAGTGGCTGCTGGTGTGACCTTCAGCAGGTGTCCTCGCCTTTTTGGGCACAGGCCTCCTGGCTGCTAAAATGAGAGGCATAGGCCATACTGAGGGTCTCACAACTCTCTTCCAGTTCTCACATTCTTTGTGCCCATAGTGGTTGCTGGAGGCTTACGACTGCCCTAAATGGCCCCAGATTGCTGTCTGGACAAGGGAGAACGCAGAGAAAGGAGTGAGTCTGTTCTTTCCCTTTTCACTATTGACGGCATGATGGTCTCTAGGTGGCTTTGCTTCCACTAAAGGTAAACCGCCGGGGTCTGTGACAGCTATTCCAAATGTAGGGGCTTCCCAGAAGCCCGGCACCTGGATGTAGTGGTTTTCATTATGCGTTTTACACGGGGGAACTGATGGAAGCACTCTGGGCGTCTGGAGCCTGTGGAGTGAAGTTTGGGATAGGTGATTGTGTAGTTTGTATGCGGAGGTGAGCCAAACCTGGAATTCCCTCGGAATCTGCTGACATGGCCATATCGCCTTCTGTGGCAGGAACTCTGTATTTCTAACTGCACAAAGGGCTTTCTCAGTTATTCAGCTGGTTTCAACACATAAGATATAATGACTCCAAATAAATGCCCACGGTCCATCTTGTAGCTCAGAATAAAAAATGAGATTGAATCAGAACCATCCCTTTGGCCTTTTAGGTAGAGGCCAGGTTATTACAAAGCCGTTAAAAGAGAAGACAGTCCTGTGTGGGTGATGAGGCCCTTCCTCCTAATGATCTAAGGATCTCGAAGTGATGGAGAAAGGGACTTGTGAGCTTTCCAAGTTAAAACTGGATCAGAGCAGCAAGATTAAGGTTTCAACTTGGGAGAAGGAAGAATAATTCTATGGAGTTTTAAATAACTCAAAGCTTAGTTTGGGTTTAAATGATTTCACTAAAGATAGCAAGGTAGAACTTTATAAACCAGAGCATACTTTTTAGGAATGAGATTGCGAAAAGGCCACCTGAGCAGTTGGCAATAAGGGCCAGAGGCCAACACTCCTTACCTTTGATTCAGCAACGCCACATCTAGAAACCTAGTCTAGAAATTAATCAGACAAAAATGCACTGCAGTAGGAAGAATGCTTATTGTGGCATGGGAAAGTCAGAAACCAAAACAGAACCCCAAAACCCCAACCATGTGACCATCCTACGCCATAGTCCTTGAAAATGATGCAGTCGGTCTATAATTACTGATGCAGAAGCTGTCTGAGATAAGCAGTGCATGGGCTCACATGTGGCTGTATATTTCTGTGTGCACGTATGTAGGAAGCCATGCATGACATGTTTGCAGATATCCGAGTAATAGGCAGGATGACCATACCTCCAGTTTACCCAGTATAGGCCTGGTGTACAGCTTGTCCCAGTGAAATAATTAATATCTTCCTTCCTTTGCTCTCAAGAGCTTCCTGTTTTGGGTGGTGAATTACATGTTCACTGTAGTTATGAGTGGTTTTCGTTTTCTTTACATCTTTTGCATTTTTAGAAGGGCTTTTTAAAAAAATGGTGAGCACAAATTATTTTTGAAGTCAGTAAATAAAAAGGTATTTACATTTAGGGGGAGACTGGCCTCTTACCCACACAGAACCCTGCCTACAGGCCCAGGGTAAGAGTAGAGGTAACCTGAGCCTGGGGAAGGGGGTGCCAGGTCCTTCTCAGCAAATGCACTGGCTCCAATTTGCATGACTCTTTGTTTTTAAATCACAAAACCTAAGCTGTCTTCAATACCAGAATATGTGGTATTGTCCAATGACACAAGCAGTATCTTTTCCTCCAAAAAATAAAAGTCTGATAAGGTAATGGGAATGATTTAGTAATAAGAGGAAATTGGTCATCTCATACCTTGGGAAAATTTCCCAGTCTGAAAAAAATACTTTGTGAAAAGCCCCACTATAAATCACTTAACATGCTGACTGTTTTTCAAGCCACACTTACTTCTTACATAGTTTGAAATGTTGCGGGCTTGCGCCTGCATGTGCGTGTGCACTCACACCCGAAGGTACCCCTCTGAGCAGGGACAGCAGGGAGAGAAGGAATGGAATAACATAAAAAGGCAGACGTCAGGGTGTGTTAGTTTCCTGTTGCTGCCGTAACAAATGATTACAGAACGGGTGTTTTCTCTCCCACTCCTGGAGGCCAGAGGTCTAGGGCCGAGGTGTCTGCAGGGCTGCACTTGGCGGTCGTGGAGGCTGTCGGCCTTCCTCGACCTGGGGCCGCGTCACTGCGGTCCTGCCTCCTGGTCACACTGCCCATTCCTCTTGGCTGCTCCAGAATCAGGATGATGATCTCAGTTCAACACCTTCATCATAATCTATAAAAACTCTTTTTCCAAATCACATTCCTGGTTCCGGGGGTTAGGATGTGGACCTATGTTTTTGGAGGTCGCTGTTCAACCCGCTGCACAGGGTCATGAGATGAATGTTGAGATCGGCATTTAGAGATGGTGTGGGTGTGGTTGCAGTTTAGTGTGGCCCTGAGTTTCTCCCACAGGCTCACCTTTTTTATTCTTTTACATCTGGTATGCGTAAGGGAAAAATTAAATTACTTACTAGACCTAAAGTGTTGTTTTTTTAAGTAGGCTCCATGCCCAGTGTGGAGCCCTGTGCAGGGCTTGAACTCACGACCCCGAGATCAAGACCTGAGCTGAGATGAAGATTCAGACTCCTCACCGACTCAGCCACCCAGCCACCTAAGCCGCCCCACCTAGAGTATTTCTAAGAGATAGCTGAGTATTCTCAATAGTTCCTTGTGGATCTGGTAATAATAAATGACCTTGACTGTTCTCTGGTTCAGAGCCACAAACGATGATTTTATTACTAACTGCCAGGCAGGAAACAACATATATTTTCCCAGCAGCAGCTTGTCTGACTGTTGTGACAGGGAAGATATGAAGAGAGAAACAGCAGTCCTCCTCTCTGCTCTCCTCCGAGCCAGCTGCTGGCTGGCCTCGGGTGAGGGATCTCTTCTTGCTGGCCTCAGTTTCCTTGTCTTCACCATGAGGATCATCGTCCTGTTTCCCTCAGCAGGTTGTGGGGGTGACAAAGTGCTGAGAATGGTGGCAGCGCCTGGTGACCTCATGGTCCGTGTCACCCGCTGCTGAAACTTCCCTCAGGCGTGGCCAGTGGAAAGCCAGGGAAACGGTCTTCCTGGGCAGGCCCTCTGAGTAGCCGGAAGTGTACAAAGCAGTCACGGTTTTCCCTGAATGGAAGGAAGGCTCAGTCCCGAAATCAGAGCTTCCTTTTCTCTCAAGAGAGCGCCTGTGAGAGATGAGAAAGTTTTGGTGTCTTACTCTGCAGACTCCCTTCTCTCCCCATTTCTGCATTTGGGCCTCGTAACAACAGCAGAATGGTGAACCAAAAATTTTTGACTCAAAACCATCACTTTTGCTACTGAAGTTTGCCTTAAATAACATCATTGGCTTAAAGAGAACTTTTCATAGTTTCAGATGACATTTTGAATCACTTGCAGTATTCAGATCAGTTGTGTTTAAAACATGGAGTGGAGGCTCTCGGATAGCTTTTCTTGTTTTCAGGTCCCGGTTGAATGCTCCCGGAGGCACGTTCATGTGGACCATGTCCAGCCTCTCCTCCCTTTCTCCACCCGCCTGGCGCACGGTGTCAGCAGTATTCCCCAATTTGGCTGCTCCCTCCCCAGCTCAGAAACATTCCGTAGCTCCCCAGAGCTGCCAAATAAGGTGCAGATTGCTTACCCTTAATCTCGCCTCTTAATAAAACCCTTCCAGCCCGACTGCCACCTGCTTCCTCCACACACGCGCCCCATGCCCGAGGCTCGGAAACACTTCTAGTTTCCTCCTGCACTCGTCTTCTCTCTTCCCTCCCACGCTCTGACATCTCGGCACAAGTGAAGGATTCCATGACCTCTCGCTCTCCTTCATCTGAATCCCCTCCCTCAGCTCACGTCCCTTGTATGAAATGACATTGCGCGCTGTAATTTTACATGCCCAGGCGTCGTTCCTTAGACCGGTACTAATTTGCATCAGATAGGGGCTCGTGTCATTCACCAGTTTATCCCTTGCTGGGTCTAGCTCCGTCCGAACACAGTATGTGTTTGAGAACTGAAAGGAAAGTGAGGGGCCGGAGAGGTGGGGGAAAGATGGGGCTGTGGAGGGAGGGAAGAAGGGGAGTAGATAGGACAGAATTTTGGTTGCTTCCTTTCCATTTCAATACTGTTGATCCATATGGAACAAGAGGCTGGGTCAGTGGAATGAAACCTAACTCATTTTTATTATTAAGTTGTACTCTGAACATAAAATCTATTTTCTGTCCCCCCTCCCCCCCCACCCGTAGGTGTGCCACGTCAGCTCCGGGGGGAAATCTGGAAATTCCTAGCAGAGCAATACCGCCTTCAACACCCGTTTCCCAGTAAACAGCAGCCGAAGGACACGCCGTACAAAGAACTCTTAAAACGGCTCACCTCCCAACAGCATGCGATTCTTATCGACCTCGGTAAGTCTGCAATCAGTGTGACATGAAAACAGAAGCTTCACTCACTTGACAAATGGGAAGAGACTGTCCGAGTTATTTAGTGATCTGCCTTTAGGTTTAGCAATCAAAATTTACCACTGAATCTTTGAATTGGAAAAGCCCTGGAGGAATCACAGATGCCTTCAAGTATATAAAAATCCCTCTCTTGTCTGGCAGCTTGTTAACTCCGCTCTGCCTGAAGGTTCTGGGCGTGATCGTGCTTCAGTTCAGCCATTCCGATATCGATAGGAGCTTTTATAGTCCACCGAAGGGACGTCCTGGAAAACAAGGGTCAGAACCGACGCTCGGCTAATCACAGGAGCCGCTCCCTAGTCTTTACTGATTACAAACAGGACTTATTAGCAAAATTGTAGAAAGCAGTTGGTGAGGGGGTTTTGGGCCATTTTATATTGGCAACGGGGGGCAAGCTTGCCTCCTGAACGGTGTTAGAAACCCTACGATTGAGCCAGTGTATTGGCTGTACCTGCCGTTAGCGAATCACTGGGGGGTGGGGAGGAGCCCCTGACTTGTCCGTGGCCGTGAGCGGGGTGCAGGGGGCGCTCCCAGCAGCCCTGCCGGCCCCATGTGGCAGGAGCTCAGGCCTGCGGCTTTGAGAGCACACGGTCCTGCTTCCGGAACGTCCATCCTGGCTCCTGCCGCCAAGGGCTCCCCAGAGCTACAGTCTGTGCTCGGGGAGCCCCGCAGTGGCCTGGCTCTCTGAGGTCCCTACGACACAGCGGCCGGGAGGGAGGGAGGATATTGCCCGGGAGCTGGAGGTGTGGGCTAGACGAGACCGGGTCGAGTCTGCCTGTCTAGCCACATGGCAAATTAAAGGGAAAACTTCACACAAGTTCTTCTTTAGGTCCGAGGTCAGATGTCCTCTCCGAGAAACTGCCCCTGACCCTCCAGCCTCTTCACCCGCCTCCAGGCTGGGTTAGGTCTTCCGCTGAGCCTTTCTGTCCGACCCCGTGCCATCCCGCCGTGATATTGCTCACATTCCTTGTTGTTACGATTATCATTATTTGTTAAGGCTGATGTGTAACTTTACCTGGGGCCGAACGTTGTGGAAAGTTACTTAAACTCCTTCTTTAGACTTCCCAGCACGACCAGGTAAGTATTGTTCTGTCCCTGTTGAGAGTTGAGGAAATTGAACGGCAGAGAGGTTGGGTTACTCGCTCAGAATACCACAGCCAGCGTGCTGAGCAGCATGGCCGCAGAGCCTGTGCTCTTCCCCGAGCCCCCCTCCCCCAGCCACCGTCCTCAGTGACCCGGCAGCGCCTTCTCATTGCCCTTCCCTGCCAAGGGACGCAGCACCCCCCCACCCTGGGCTGGACTGGGCCTGATCTCCCGGCGTACCCGTAGCCCTGAGGGCAGAGCCTGTCACGTCGTCGTGGATGCTGGAGGAACCCGAGCTGCTGACCGGA
>JAPYYM010000349.1:0-14809 GCA_028534135.1 Potos flavus
AAAGGAAAAGGGTACAAAAAAGAGGAAAGAAAGAAATAAAAACAAAAACAGAAAGAAAGATGAAAATTAGCCTTCTAGGGCTTACAAACCACAGCCTATCTTCCCCTGAGTTAGAGTCTGCAATTCACAATATCTATAAGGCTCCCTAAAACCCAATCCAGAGTTACAGGTGGTCCTGGATTACTATTGCCCCCAAATGCCTGGTAAAAGTAAATACAAATCTCCTCTGAAGGAACACTTTAAATTAAGACCTCAATGAATTCCCACAGATAAAGTTCTAAGAAATATGGGATCATTTTTTTTTAAATCACTAAATAGATAATTAAACAATCAACTGAATGAGATGATGCAGAAAAACAAATAATCTTGCCTCTAAGTAATGCAGATGTTAGAATTATAAAACATCAAATGCAATTTATATGTATTTAATATGTTTAAAGAAATAAAAGTGTGATTTGAAAGTATGATAAAAGAGGATATTATCACAGAGAGCTCACAGATCAGAATAAACATTTCTGGAGAAGGCAATAGCGAACTAGATGTTAAGAAGAAATTAACTGAATGAAAAACAAAGGAATAGCAAATAGAAAAGACTGATTATATGACATGAAGAACACAGTAAGAAGAGCTTTTAAAATGTAAGTAAAATTTATTAGAGAAAAAGAGGATGAGGTGCCTGAGGAATTCCAAAATTGTTGAGATTGAGAAGCTCATCTTCAGATTGAGGAAGCTCAAAAAATTCTAAATAAGTTAAATGAAAAATAGCCTACATTCAGATTTATATGAATTTGTGGAGTATCAAAGGCAATAGATCTTAAAAATTACTGAAGGAGAGATTACTTTCTAAAGATTGAGAATGAGAAAGACAGAAGATTTAACAATTAAAACAATGACTCATTAGATGTTATTACTAAAGTACTAAGAGTAAATAATATAATTTTCACAGCTATTTTTTAGGAAAAGGGCAAAATGACAGCATTTTTAGATAAAGACAAAATGAGATTACCACCAAGACACTTTCACTAAAACAACTGCCAAAAGATATCTTTTTTTTTTTTTTTAAGATTTATTTATTTACTTGAGAGAGAGAGAGAGCACACGAGCAGGGGCGGGGGGCAGAGAGAGAGAGAAAGGGAGAGAATCTCAAGCAGACTCACCACTGAGCGCAGAGCCTGACTTGGGGCTCGACCTCAAGATCTTGAGATCAGGACCTGAGCTAAAATCAAGAGTAGGATGCTCAATTGACTGAGCCACCCAGGTGCCCCTCAAAAGATATCTTTTAGGAAGAAGGCAAAGGACTCTGGCAGACACATTTGAGCTGCAAGAAGTAATAGCATTAAAAATTTTTTAAATTAAACAGAACATGTGGTTTAAATCCAAACTAGCATTAGCTATATAAAATAATGAAAAAAATTTCTAATTATAGGATTAAAAATCAAGGTAGGTCAAAACAGTTTGGTAGTGGCATAAAACTAGACATATGGATCAATGGAACAGAATTGAGAACACAGAAATAAACCCACTCATATACATTCAATGACTATTTGACAATGGAGCCAAAAAAAAGGATAGTCTTGTCAATAAATTGTGATGGGAAAACTGGATAACCACATACAGAAGAATGAAATTGGACCCCTATCTTATACCATTTATAAAACTTAATTCAAAGTGGATTGAACACTTAAATGTAAGATATGAATCTGTAGGACTACTAAGAAAAAAATAAACATAGGTAAAAAGCTCTTGACATTGGTTTTGGCAAAGATTTTCGGACATGACATAAAAAGCACAAACAACAAAAGCAAAAATAAACAAGTGAGACTATAGCACACTAAAAAGTTTGTGCACAGCAAAAGAAATGATCTGCAAAATACAAAGGTAACCTATAGAATGAGAAAAATATTTGTGAACCATTTATCTAATTTCAATAGTAAAACAAAAACAAAAACAAAAACAAAAACAAAAAAAAAACAAAGCAAGACAAAAAGCAACCTGATTAAAAAATGGGCAAAGGACTTGAATAGACACTTTTCCAAAGAAGACATACAAATGGTCAACAGGTACATGAAAATATGCTTGACATCACTAATCATCAGGAAATGCAAATCAAAACCAAAATGACACATCACCTCACACCTGTCAGAATAGTTATTACCAGAAAGACAAAAAATAAGTGTTGGCAAGGCTGTGGAGAAAAGGGAACCCTGGCACTGTTGGTGGAATTGTAAACTGGTGGAGTCACTATGAAAACCAGTATGGAGGTTCCTTAAGAAATTAAAAATAGAACTACCATATGATTCAGCAATCCCACACCTGGGTATAAACACAAAGAAAATGAAAACACCTATCTCAAAGTGGTGCATGTTCATTGCAGCATGATTCGCAATAGCCAAGACATAAGAAACAACCTAAGTGTCCATCAACAGATGAATGAATAAAGGTATGGTGTGTGTGTATATATGTATATTTATATACAATGGAATGTTATTAAGTCATAAAAAGAAGGAAATCCTGCTTTTTATGACAATATGGATGGACCTTGAGGGCTTTATACTAGGTGAAATAAGTCAGAGAAAGAAAGATAAATACTGGATGATCTCAATTATATAGGACATCTAAAGAAGTTGAACTCAGAGAAATAGAGAGTAGAATGGTGGTTGTCAGGGACTGTGGGAGAGAAGAAATGGGAAGATGTTGGTTAAAGGGTACAAATTCCCAACTATAAGATAAATAAGATCTAGAGATCTAATCCACAGCATGGTGACTATAATTACCAAAACTACATGTATTATATACTTGAAAGTTTTAGAGAAGGTAAATCTTAAATGTTATTACCATGCATACACACACACACACACACACACACACACACACACACACACACACACTCATAACTCCTAATTATGTGGAGGGACAGAGATGTGATACCTTACTGATACCTGATTACCTTATTGTGGTAACTATTTTGCAATATATACATATATTTAGTCATCACACTGTATACTTCAAATTTGCATATGTTATATGTCAATAATAGCTCAATAAAGCTGGGTAGAGCTAAAAATCTGAACAACAAACGCATATGTATCAGGAAAAAGATAGTCGGATTAAGACAGCCATATGTTAAAAAACACTAGCTCACCAGGAATATATAAATCTGAACTTGTATGCACCTACTATCATTATCTTTAAAACATTTAAAGAAAAATTTCATTTATCTACAAGGAGGTAACATCATAATAGGGTATTTTGACAAATTTGTCTCAAAAATGGAATAAAACAGACAAAAAGAAAAGCTATAGAAGAATTGATGGCCACTAGATTGTCCTGCTGGACACAGAGAGAATACTGAACTCAACCACATATAGTACATTTTTTAAAAGCGCATATGAAAAATTTGCAGTTAACCATATATTAGACATAAAGAAAGTCTCAACAAACTTCAAAGAACTTGTAACAAAAAGACCAAATTCTTGGATCATAATGCAAGTTATAAATTATTCACCAAAAGATAACTTTAAAAGCTTTGTAGAAATTTAAATTTGATAACTCATGGGTCAGAGGAGAAATCATATTGTAAGTTATAAAATACAAGTAAGCGATAATAAAATATTGCGTGTTAAAAATGGCAGGAGATAGCTAGAGTAATTGGGAGTGATTTGTCACCTTAAGGGCTTACATTAAGAAAAAAATAGAAGGCTGAAATGAATGAGTTAAGCATGCAGTTTAAGAAGAGAGAAAAATGGTAACAGAATATAGAAAGGAAACAAAGATAAAAGGAAGGAGTTCTTCACAACTCATTCGTCTATGAAGGAAGAAGGACAGAGATTCTGAAAACAACCAGGCCGGGAACTCCTTAAGCTAAGGAACCATGTCTTTTGTGGGTCATTATATGCATCTTATGACTGTTTTGTCTTTTTAAATTTTTTATTGTGAAATGTGAATATACAAGAGTATATATAATATGTATGTTCTTTTAAAATTGTGATGATAAAACAAAGACCCATATCCCTCAGTCCAGCTAAATAAAGCTACTTTATGCCCCTCCCGTTCATGTCTTTTGGTTCCTACCTAACCCATCTAGAGGCAACCAATTTCTTGAATTTTATTTTGCTTATTCCCTCACTTTTATTTGTACTTTTGCCACAGGTCTACTAATCCTAAAATCCGAAAATCCTAAGATTTGTCTGTTTATATGACTGGAATAATACTGTATGCTTTCTTCTGCAACTTGCCTTCTCATACAGTATTATGTTATCAACATTATTCCATGTTGAAGTATATAATATATTTATTCACTTTTACCACTTTGTGCTTCATAAAACACAATTGTCTTATATATTCTACTGTTGATAGACTTTTGGGTTTTTTCCATTTTTTTTCTAATATAAGCAATGCTGCTAAGAACATTCTTATATGTGTCTGCTAGCGCACATGTACAGAAGTTTCTCTAAGGAGGTAGGCATATGTTCAGATTTACTAATAGAATTTTTTTTCCAATGTAGCTGTAACAATTTAAATTCCCCCTAACAAAGATAAGAATTCTTCTTTCTTCATACTTATTTCTTCATACAAATTTCCAAAATTTGGTATTGTCAAACTATTTTTTTCCCAATCTGTGGTATGTATCATGGTAACACATTTTACCTAATAATTAATAAAATTGAACATATTTTCTTGTTTTATTCATTTGAAAGAGCTCATCACATATTCTGGATACTGATTTTTTTCCAGTTCTCTCAATATATCACTCATTTTTCCATTCTTTTTATGGTATCTTTTGATAAAAAGGTATTTATAGTAGTCAAATTAATCTCTCAGTTTTAATATGTACAGATGGCCTCCTATTTTTTTCTCCCAAAAGTTTTAATGCTTTGACTTCACTCGTTTGGAATTTATTTTTGAGAATGATGTGAAGTAAGGATCCATTCTTTTCCCTTAATAGATGACCAGTTATTCTAGCATCATTTTTAAAATAGTTCATTATTTCTCCACTGATTTACAAGATAAATTCTGTTTGTATATCTGATTTCCACATAAAGGTTTTAGCCAGAATGTGAAAGGGTCTGAGTCAGGGCTTTATCCCACAGGAAGTGCTCCAGTAGTAATCTTTAATCATTTGAGTCAACTTTATAGTTGCTACCTCCAGAAACACACATACACACACACACACACACACACACACACACACACACACACACACACTCATCTGCATCCAACTTCAAGAACTTGCAAATCACTAGAAGCCCATGCTTGGATCTGTGGAGCAGGTTAAGAACCTTCTAACAGATCATAACATGTTATTTCTAAAAAAGCAGATGTAATCGGGTCCATCCCCTACTCAGATGTTTTCATTGTCTTTCTGCTGTCTTCAGGACAAAGCCCAAACTCTGTAATGTGGTTTCAATGCCCTTCACCTCTCCAGTTTCTCCTCCGGTCATGTTCTGGCTCTCTGTCTCTTCCTCACACCTTTCTCTCTACTGGCCTGCATCACATCTCCTGCCACACTCAGCAACTCCAGTTTCTGCACCTACCATACTCTGCCTTGCTTTTGCAAAGCCAGGTCTTCAGCTGAAGCTTTTCTCCATCCCACCCCATCCTGCTTCCCCTCTACCTCATCTCTAAGATGAGGTCCTCCCATCTTTCAGGTCACAGCTTAAGACCAGTTGACTTGCTCCCCTTATGTACTTTCATAACATTCTGTTATTTATTCCTATTGAAGCCTGGATGTCAGTGTTTCGGGACTGTTAGACTGTAAGCTTCTCTAGTTCCAGCAGCATCTACGGGTATCATACAATGCCTGACACATTGTCACCTTGTTTCCCTCCATAAATCCCTTGTTCTTTCATGAATATTCTAATGTAGGAGAGTTGCAAATAACAAGATAGTTTGGGCACCATTTCCTGAACGCCTGTTATATAGGTGCAAGCCACTAAACTAGATTTTAAAATATTTCATCTCTACTTCTTACAACAATGTTGCAAGCAAGGTATTATTATTCCTACTTTGTACATGGGAAAACTCAGGAGGCTAACTTTTACAATATCATAAACCTAGGACGTGTCGGAGCCAGCAGTCAAATTCAGTTCGGTCTGGTATAAAACCATTTCTACTGCAGTGCCCTGCTCCCTCTGCACCATCAGATCTGTGTTTTGGAAAGATAACAGTGACAACTGACAACGTGGTTGGCAGCTGCCTAGTAGGGGAGAGTGAATGAGACAGTGGGAACCTTGAGCCCATCATAATGGTCCTAGGAGGATTTAGGGAAGAAAAGTCAGATTCAATGACTGTCTTTGACAGCAAGGACCTAAATTAGAGTAAATGTGAGTATATGTTATAGCACTTTGCTATCCCTGAAATACTATATAAATGCAAGCTATTATTATTTGGATTAGCATTTTAATACCACCTTTATACTCAGGCTTGGAAAATTAAGGACACAATAAAAACGTCATGAATGTGAATGACTATATCTGCAAACATAGTTCCTTAGAAAAAATAAGATATAAGATGTTTATTTTTCCACCACAAACAAAAAACATTAGTTGCTTGTGAGTTAAAAAAAATAAACACTTTTCCTAAAAAGTTTCATATAAGATCATAAATATTCAATGAGAGGGTTATTGATGCCATATGTTGGCACAAGTGGATTCCAACAGGGAGAAGGACCGTCTAATGAGCTGGCATTGCTCAATGGCTGATTTCTTAGTTCTTCCTTTGAATCCCTTTAAAAGCATTCAGGCTATGTAATGTTTCCAAGTTCTTTTGAAAGCTGTTTCAAAAAAAAAATTTATTTTATGCACATTATAATAAAACGTTTTAAAATTCCTCAGTTTAATACAAATGTTAATTATCTCTAGTTAGAAAAGAGCCAACTTAAAAATAATAGAGTAAAAAATGGTTTTATATAGGTAATTGGTGAAATGGTAAGCTTCTAATTATGATATTCATTTGCTTCTTTTTTTTCCTTCCTCTCCCCCTTCCCTCCTCTTTTCCCTTCTTCCTCTCCTTTCTTCCCTACTTTTTCACATCTACTCAGTAGACAGACACAGTGCCAGGACCCAAAGATAAAAACAAAGTATCTGCTTCCTCAAGTATACAGTCAGCTAGTGGTTATAAATACAGAAAAAAAATATATAATGCAATGTAATAAATACTAAAATGAAGAGGGGGCTTTGCAAAGTGCATTTTACTCCAAAAGAAACATTTCTAGACCTTGCCTTTAACCTAGAGAATTTAGATGTGTGGATTCGCATGCCTTTCAAACTAGTCTACACTGTCCCCTCACATTTACATCCACTCCTTAAATGTTCATAGGCAGGGGAAGTGACTGACTCAGATTGTTATTTTTGAGAAACAACTGGCACCTTTGACCAGAAGCAGGCAGGTGGGTGATCAGAAAACAGGTGAAAAATAATGAGAATCTTAGTTAAGGGAGTGTCAGGAGGGGTGAGGAGGGAGATGCATCGGGAGGAGAAATCTTTCAGATTTGGTGCGAGTAGTACACAAGCAGTAAAAAAAGGGAGGGTTTTGTATAGTAGTAGAGTCGTAGGTTGATGTGGAAGGTGTGCAGCTGGGCAATGCTGATATCATCAGATAAGACTGAAGCTTTAGCTAAAGGGAACACTTCAAATCCCTTCTAGGGCGTTTTGGCAGTATTGAATGTGCATCAGAGAAGAGCTTTTTTCTTCCTCACATAAAGATGGCAACTACAATAAATACCTAAATATTTTATCCCAGAAAACAGTAAATATCACTGCTGTTTTTGTTTTTTTTTTTAAGATTTTTATTTGTTTATTTGACAGAGAGAGATCACAAGTAGGCAGAGAGGCAGGGAGAGAGAGAGAGGAGGAAGCAGGCTCCCCACTGAGCAGAGAGCCCGATGCGGGGCTTGATCCCAGGACCCTGAGATCATGACCTGAGCCGAAGGCAGAGGCTTTAACCCACTGAGCCACCCAGGCGCCCCCACTGCTGTTGTTTTTGAAATACAGATCTTTTCAGCAACAATTTGTACAAGGGTATTGTCGAATCACTTCTCCCTTTAGCACAGCAAGTTTATTTTAGCATTTGTCATTGCCTTAGAAGGAAGGAAATATATATCTGTTTTATTGGAATAACAGCTGTCAGTTTGAATATAGAAGGCATAGCAACCCTTCGAGACCCATTCTACTTGAGAAAAATATGCATTTAAAAGTTTTTAAAAGAAAATGGTTTCTAACTTACAAGATCCTAATTACTTCACTTGATGGTAGCAAGCTAATAACACCAAAAAAGAAATAGGAAAAAAGTGAAAGCTGAATATAAAAGTAGCTTTTCAAATGTTTTTAACTTTGACCCATCTTAACTGCTGCTAGGCATTTGGGGCAAATTCCTGATATCTTTATAATACTTAAGACATGCGATGTCTGTGTGTACACGTGCGTGTGTGTGTTTCTGTGTGCACATGTGCCCACAGATGGACCTCAGGGGTTTTCTTCTGTTGCCTTTTTAGTAACTACTAGTTAGTAAAAAAAATCTGGCTAATTGACATTTATAAAAGTATTGGGTTTGTCTATAGAGAGAATAATCAATATGGTGTGTGAGCAACTGGGTTGAATAGCATTCATTAAGACTTTCATATATACACACAACGTCCTTGTCTATCTATGCTTTGATCAGTTGTAGGTTACTGATCCAACCTGTGCTGGCTAACGCTGCCCAGGTCAGCAAACAAGACAAAAGATGGTATAGTTTCAGTCTCTTTTCTACTTATACTGATAGTGGAAAAGTTATAAACTTTCGAATCAAACAAACTTAGATTTGAATTCTGACTTCACCCTAACTGGCCACATGCTATTGAGCAAGTTCCATATATTTTCTCTAAGGCTCAATTTAGTATTTAAAAAGCCCAGTTGGACTATGTTCTACTCTTAACCTTTAACAATGCACTTCTGCCAAGCAGAATTCCCTGACACTCCCAACCCCCAGCAAAACATGATTAATAGACTAATCTACACAGTAGATTGTCCACTGTGGTTTTAAATAATTTGTGTAATTGTTCTACAGTCCACTTTTACAAAATCATATTATAACTATGCAACAAATATTTAGTGAGCCCTGAACTTTGAACCAAACAATGTGTTTCCTGTTGAAACAAAGATTAAATAGACATAGTCTCACATCCTAGTGTCTTTCTTCTTCAATCCTATTTCCTTAGAATCCAGTAGGTATCTAATAGGTATCGAATGAATAACGACATTAGGTTTGGTAAGTGCACTTAGAACTGTACATGTGGTAACATGCAGGCAAAGTGGAGAGTGAAATAGCTGCCCGTGATGAAGGATGAGGGTCGTGGGAGGATGTGACAACTGGAAGACTCTGAAGGGAGCATATGAGGCAGAAGAAACAGCATGAGCTTAGAGGCAGGAAAGAGTTTTGTGTGTGAGGTACACTTCAGAAGACAGCAAAAGTAAGAGACCAGAGAGGTGAGCTGTAGGGAAACAATGCCTCACATTAGCGTGATACGCTCAGCTGTGTGGTTTTATTCTGTAAGTTAAAGAGAAGACAGGGAATAGTCTTAGACTACATTGTGGTCTGGTCATAGTAACATTTGGATATATTACTGTTGACTGTGTGAAGAATAAATTGGGGCAAAAAAAAAAATCTGGCTTAAGACCTATCAATTGGAGACGGTTCCATTAGTCCGCTAAGAGATGCTGGGGGCCCAGTGACAAAGGCTCTGTTGATAAAGTGAAGACATAAGATTAGATTTTAAGAAATATATAGGTGGCAAAATTGACAGGACTGGCTGTTGATCTGGTGCAGAAGGTAAATAAGTAGGGGGAGAATGACAGGGTCCTGCTATTGCTACCAAATAGACAGTTACCAATTGAGACAGAATATAGAACAGAAGATGGGTTTCAAGGGGGAAAACTAGACTTGTTGAGGGGTACCTGGGTGGCTCAGTTGGTTAAGCATCTGCCTTTGGCTCAGGTCATGATACCAGGGTCCTGGGATCAGCCCAGCAGCGGGCTCCTCTGCTCAGCGGGGAGCCTGCTTCTCCCTATACCTCTGCCCGACCCCCAACCTGGGCTCTCTCTCTCTCTCAAATAAATAAATAAAATCTTTAAAAAAAAAAAAGAAAGAAAGAAAGCTAGACTTGTTGAGTCTGAATATTTAAGTAAATCCAGAAAGCACATATAAATCTGAAGATAGGGCTAAGCTGACAGAGGGCACTTGAAGTAATAAGCACTGGGTGTTGTATGCAACTGACGAATCACTAAATTCTGCCTCTGAAACTAATAATACAGTAGATATAAATAAAAATTAAAAAAAAAAAAAGCTTTATTGCCTGGCCTAACGAATTACCTAGTTTTTGCCTTACTTGGCTTCCCTATTCCTCAACAATGTCATCACTCCCTCCTTAGAACTCCTTGCTCCCTAGTTCCTATGACTCTGTTCTAAAGAGTTCAGACTTCGGTTAGCATCCCCCATGCCCTGCACTGTTGGCCTCTGCCCTGTTCCATTTCTCCGGAGAACTAGAACTTACTGGGTAGGCTGGTGACAGTGCTTCCCAGGCAATGACAAAAGGAGCCATCACTGATGTTAATGAGTAAATTCATGTGGTGAATGTATATTACAAGCTTTTATGTAGTCAATTCTTAATCATTTCGAACAAAGAAAGAGAAACTTTAATCTTATTTAAGGCCACTGACATAGATAAGAGAGAACTGAGAGCCCTGGGAGTTAAATTTAACACAATTAACCTTTATTACCACCTCAAAAAAAAAGAACAAACGTTTAATTCATTTGCTTAAAATTTAAAGACAACAGTTAACTCTCTAGGCAATAAATACCATACACACACACACACACACACACGCACACATTCACTCATGCCAAAATGAAAAATCAACAGCGAGGCTAGTTGTTACTAGGAAATCAAGCAAAAAGATTCTAAAGAGATACACAGAATATTGGCATTTCCTTTAGCTAAGATTTAACTAATTTATTGCGGTTTGGGGTTCATTACAGAAACAGCAAACTACCTCTTGGTATAGAAAGAATAAATATCTCTAGGATTTGGTTAAAAACTAATTTTCACATAAATTTTGGAAGCATAGGTATCTGCAAAAGATTTTCTCTGTTTACATCATGGTTAATTTAAAAAAGAAAATAGTTTCCTTTCTATAAAGTGGATTATCATTTCTCATTTTATACAAAAATGTCAGCCTTATGGTCTTTTTTACAGTACTGCCGCTGCTCATTGACATTTGACATTTTGCCAGGCCCCATAACCATACTTCACACACACTGCTTTTTAATCTGTAACAATGAAGAAGAATTACCACAAGGTTAATAAATGACAAAAATAACATGCTGACCAAACAGTCCTGCAAGGCAGATGTTCACTCTTTAAATAGGGGAGAAACTGAGATGGAGAACCTTCCCTTGTCTGTGATTCAAATTCAAATCTGTCTGATTCTAAAGCCCTAGCACATTCCACACCAGACATTTCACTTCGAACTTTTCCTCTCAAAAACTAGAGGCTCTTAGTGGAATTTTGGATCTGACCTTCAAAGTTAAATAATACCAGCTAGCAGGCAATAAGTGTGAGTTTACATTATTCATATCCTTTGTTTCTCTTGTTTCCTATCATTTCTCAGCACCTGGGGAACAGTTCATTATCTCTGAAGTCTAGTGGAAGGTCTCTTCAACTTTTCTGACACAGTACCTCTACCAATAGAATACAGAGAACTTGACTTATCTTTGCAATGTAGATGAATTTTGCACTTGATTCTATAATATATTCATGTTTCTGTCTAAAATTCTTTCTAATTGTCTTTCTAGAAAGGTGTAGCACATGCATTTTTTTATTATGTTAGTCACCATACAGTACATCATTAGTTTTTGATGTAGTGTTCTAAGATTCATTGTTTATGTATAACACCCAATGTTCCAGGCAATACATGCCTTCCTTATTATCCACCGCCAGGCTCACCCATCTCCCACCCCCTCCCCTCTAAAACCCTCCATTTGTTTCTTGGAATCCATTGTCTTTCATGGTTTGTCTCCCCCGCTGGTTCCCCCCCTTCACTTTTCCCTTCCTTCTCCTAATGTCCTTCACGTTATTCCTTATGTTCCACAAGTAAGTGAAACCATATGATAATTGACTTTCTCTGCTTGACTTATTTCACTCAGCATAATCTCCTCCAGTCCCATCCATGTTGATGCAAAAAGTTTACATGGTGATTTTTTTACATATAACTAGAGGCTAGTTCTATGGAAAATCAGCCATATAATCACACTGAAGTAATCCCATGTCCCCATAGCAAGCTGAGAATGGCCTCACTTCCCAGGATTCCCTGGTGAACAATTGTATCTTGAAGCGCTCCTAAATCAGAAAGGGCATTCTACTAATACCAGCAATTTGGACTCACTTTTGGAACAATACCAGCCTTTGGGGAACTGATGGAGGATTATTTCTCTAGAGTGTAATAAAACATTTTATAGAGAATTTATGCTCTAATCTCTCTAGAAATTTGGGGGATAAATGTATAAAAAAACCAAGCAAATAAGAGATGAAGCAACTTCATTTATACTCTAGAGACAAAATCCTCTACCAGTTCCCTAAAAGCTGATTCCACTTAAGAAGTGAGGCCAAATTGCTGCATTAGTAAAATGCCTTCTCTGATTGAGAACCACTTTACATACTAAGGACTGAGCCAGGAAACGAATAACATTAAAACATGCAATAATCAGTTAACAACCATTATAAGAACTAATGGAAAGAAGAGATAGCAGATATTGACCCGTCTTTTTACATTTATATTTTTACTTTTTATGTCATTTAATTTTCTCAAATGATACTTTATAATTTACTTGAGCATTGGACATTTACATTCATCACTACATCTCATAGACCATTTTCAAAAGAAAGGACCACAATATGGTCATATCCAGCAAAAGGTTAACCCCTGGTTTTCTCTTCCAGCTCAATTCTCTTTCTCCTAAATTTTTTAAAATTAATTTTTATTTTTATAAAAGTATTACATAGTTCTTTGTCTTCTCCTTTGCATTCTATGATTCCTCTTCTAGAGGTAGTTGCTGTCAACTTTTTAAGCTATTATTTCTTGTATTTTCTTCTATATTGCTAGAGAATACACATGTATTTCTACTTCTTATTTTATCAATTGTAGACATTGCTTATTTACAGTTAACCTTGAGCAACATGGCTAAACTGCACTGGTCCACTTATCTGTGGGTGTTTGTCAATACGGTTCAGTACTGTAAGTATTTTCTCTTCTTTATAATTTTCTTAATAACATTTTATTTTCTCTTATTCTATTGTAAGAATTCAATATATAACACATATAGCATGAAATATGTTGACCAACCGTTGTATTATTGGCAAAGCTTCAGGTCAACAGCAGGCTATCAATAGTTAAGTTTTGGGGGAGTCGAAAGTTATATGCGGATTTTTGACTGTGCGGGGGTCAGTGCCCCAATCTCTGTGTTGTTCAAGTGTCAAGTGTATTTCATGTTATGGCAGTTGGAAAACCATTATCATTTCTCACCATCCCATCATCACTTTCTTTCTTTTTCCTCATCTTCCCAGTATACTCACATCCAAAGTTCTTGTTAAATCAGTAGTTAATGGTTGATATTAATAATGTTTATTTGTACACTGTTCGTTGTTTGCTCATAAAAGATTTTTTTCTGAAATTGCTTCATGTTTTATTTACTTGGTTTTCAATGCATTTATCCTTAATTTTTTCCAGATGCTCAAACAGCTCTGTCAAATACCCAGCAATTATATTTCCAAATGCTAAAGCACATCAGATAAATTTTATCTTATTTTGATTCTGGAGGAACTCACTCCTGCACCCTGTGTAGCAGGTTCCAGTCTGGACAGATTGCTCTCTCAGTGTGATATGCATATGGCTTCCATAGATATTCATTTGCTAGTCCTCTGAACTGGGCTCTGGTTTTTCAAATTCCATACCTTCTGTTTGTTGGTTTACTCCCACATCCTCTAGTAGAAACCTGAGAGTCACTTGTGATTCACTTTGCCTCTTCCTTCAAAATATAGATGTGAAACAGATGACCAAATCCAGTAAATTTTGCCTCCAAAAAGCATTTCCAACCCATGTCCTTTGTTCCATTCTTAGCATTACTATAGAAGGCCAGGTCATCATCACCGTTCACAGATTTAAGTTTTGCCTAACTGGTCTCTTTGCCTTTAGGCCTATTCTTTTATTTCTATTCTAAGTGCAGCTGGAACTTTCCAAAGTATATTTCTGATCTTGCTATTGCCCACTAGACCCTTAAATGAATTTCCAAATAGTTCAGGATAAAGTTCAAACTGCCTATCTTAGTGTGGAAAACCTTCATAACTCTCCAGCCTTGTTTTTCATTGTCTCTCTTGCACTGTGTTTAAGCAATACTTAACTTCTTTCAGTTCCTTAAATATGCCTCCTTTGCACTGTCTCTGGAAATACAGCTCTCTCCTCTTCTGGTGAACCCTTACTGTCCTTAAGTCTTAGTTGCAATGGCATTCCTCAGGAAAGATGCTCCAATAAATGTTTCCAAAACATCCACTGCTTCTCCACCCATCATAATAAACAGCATACTTGATACAATTACTTGTTCAAAGTCTGTGTTTCATGCTACAGAGTACATACATCTGTTCAACAACTGTTTTCCTAGTGACTAGTGAAGTATCAGGTACAAAGTAAATATTTTTTCATGAAAAATTAATAAATATCTATAATAGGTTGCAAACTCCAATTTTCGGTAGGAGCTAGATAGGTAACTTCAGTGTTAGGGG
>JAPYYM010003490.1:0-11095 GCA_028534135.1 Potos flavus
CTTTTCATACCAGCAAGTGGACGAGGAAGGGTCAGCCTGCAGAAGGGCGTGGTGAAATAGCAACCTCTAGAAATCTCTAAATTTCATGGGGTGACTTTCTTCATCACTAAGGTGCTGGGTGGAACTTTCTCAACCATGCAGCCCCATTCTGGTCTCTCCAACCAAGCCTGGCATCTTCCTACCCGTAGGATCTTAGGTTATGTTGTCCTCTCTACTGAACTCAATCAATCAACGGATATGTTAAGTACCTACCATGTGCTGTGCACCGTATTTAATGAAGTTTTTGGGGTAAGATTTGGTGGTGAATCTTACTACATATCTCTCCTTCCCTCTTGTGTTCCCTATAAAGGAATTTATATGTGCGTTTCACAGGGAACAAAGTACTAATTCTGTAAACAATTGGACAAGCGTCTGATGGCACTCGATATAGGGCTCTTGTGGTATCTGTGTTGGGAGGGTCCATGGATTGGCTCAAGGCTGGAGAAGGGCCTCACTCAAGTTTCTTCCTCTCAGAATCTGGATGGTTAAGTGTGTGAACTAATAGAAGCCAGCCACATGGTTGAGAGTTGTTATGCAGAAAGTGTGATGGACAGCTGGGCTTCTTTCCAGAAGGCTCTGACCAGGTACATTTACTGCCTGGGAGAGGAAACAGAAAGAAGAAAGGAGGATGGCTGGACCTTCTCTCTTGAGGGAGAGCATGGCCAGAATCTGTCTCAGGAACCATGGCCTTCCTCAGAGTACTCCACAATGGCAGGGGGGCCCATTCTGCCTGTGCAGGGAGTGAGCGGACATGGGCACAGCCACGGGCTATCCGCCCACTCTCTGGTCAAAGGCACCCCAGTGCATGTCAGAGCATCTGATTAGCAACTTCTCTTCCCAGGGGTGGGTGCTGAGCATATTCTCTCTGTCTTCAGGGAGGGGCCCTGTAGGGGCATATTGAGGACAGCCTTCCTTGAAAACCACATGTAAGCTGAGGCCTGAATGATAAGCTACAGAGAGCTGGGGGTTAGGGTTCAGTCCAATAAATCAAGGCAGGCGTGCGGTCACAGTGGGAGAACTGCTGTCTATCAGGAAACCAGGACAAACATACTTCCACAGACAGGGGTGCACAGGGGGCCTCTAGTAAGTCATTCACTTAACAAATATTCCTGAACATCTGCTGGGTAACAGGTTATGTTATAGCCACTGGAGTGACGAGGCGGACGAGGTGCCTGTTCACGTATAGCTTATGTTCCCATGGTGGACAGGCAAGGGACCAATTATGAATAAGAAATTAAGAAAATGTTCAGATAGTGACATACTCTATGATGAAAATGAAACATGTTGGGGAGGGCAGCGGGTATGTAATCTGAGAGAGATTGGGGTCAGGGAAGGTCTCTGAGGGGTGCCCATGAGAAGGAGCCGGGCATGAGAACATCTGGGGAGGAGCCTCCGCGTTGGGCACAGGCAACAGTGAGTACTGAAGCCCCACCATATTGGGAGAACTGAAGGAGGCCAGTGCAGCACAGAGAGTGAGGGAGGTGAAGAATCTGGATTTTATTTTAAGTGAGACAGGAAACCATTGGAGGGTTTTAAGCTGGGGAGTGACAGGACCTAATGTACACTGTAAAAGGATCATCTTATTGGGGCGGGGTAAAGCAGGGACTCAGGTCCAGAGGAGGACCTTGGGGTTGGGCAGTAGCAGTGGGGTTGGAGGGAAGTGGACAGAGTTGGGATGTATCTGGGAAGGTGGAGTCACCGGGACTCGTTAATAGACTGTAGAGGAATGGCAGGTTGGGGGTGCCAATTCCTGAGGGAGCAGATTGGGAAGAAGCGGGTTTGGATGACAGGATGGAAGGCAAGAGTTTGGTTTTGGCCATTTGCAGTTTGAGATGCCAAATATCAATGTGAGATTGGCGGTTAGACAAACAAGTCTCGATTCCATGGGAGAGGTGAGAGCTAAGATGTAAACATGGACATCATTGGCTAAGAGATGGTATTTGAAGCCACGGGACTGGATCAAATGCCTTTAGTTCGCTGGTGTCTGGGCACCAGCTTAGGCAGTAAGACCATGACCAAATGCTGCCACCTGGTGGGGACTGGAGAGGCTAGGGTGGAGTCTGGCTTGTAGGCTGAGTCTTTCATACCCGCACATACGTGTGGTTGAATCATGTGGGAACTGGCACTGCTCCCACATCTTTCTCATTTCTCTCCCCATAGCTCCACTCACATGTTTTCTAGAAGCCCCCATCGTCTTCATCCTCTGCCAGCTGGCCACACCAGTCAGGCCCCAGGGCCCAGAGCAGATGTCTAATGGTCCTCGTTTACGTGTCTCCTTATTTGTTGTGCCCTGGATTTTGCCCTCTGTCTCATATGGTTAACTGATTAAAAGCCCACATTTACATTACACAGCAGCCTCTTCAAGGCCATCTGAGGTCCTTCTTCTCAAGAACTGCGTGGGTTTTAATAGTCATTCAGTTTTCATTTCGAAGATGGGAAATCGAGGGCTAGGGAAGAGAAGTGGCTTGGCCAAGGTAACAGAACACATCAGCAGGGACTGTGAGCTCCTGGAAGCCAGGGACCACTAGTGCTGTATCTCGATCATTACAGAGAAATATGAGTTCCAATAGTAAAAGGGGCCTTCTAAAATTAAATGACGTAGCCTTAGAAGAAAACATTTTATTTAGAAATAATTGCAGATTGGCAGGAAGGTGCAAAGGAGTAGACAGGGAGGTTCTGAGCACCGTTCAGCCAGTGTCTCCCAGTGTTACCATCTTGCGTTCTCACAGTACAATGACAAAACCAGGAAACTGGCCTTGGTACAATCCACAGAGTTTTTTCAGATTACCCCAGTTACACACACACTCATTTGTGTGTGTCTGCGGCTCTGTGTAATTTTATTGCATGCATAGCTCCACGTAAGCATCGCAATCGAGATGCTGAACTGTGCCACCACACACATCTCCCTCTTTGTTGACACACCCACCTTGTTCCCCTCATCCCTCGCCCCGGGCTACTACTCATCTGTTCTCCATCTCTATAATTATGTTATTTAATGGGCGTTATATAAATGGAACCATGAAGTAAGTATTCTTTTGAAATTGGCTTTTCTTCACTCAGCATAATTTCCTTGAGGTTCATTAAAGTTGTTGGGTTTATCAATAGTTCTTTCCTTTTTATTGCTGAGTAGTATTCCCTGGTATGGATGTACTACAGTTTGTTTAGCCAGTCACCCCTTAGACATGTGGATAGTTTCCCGTTTGGGGCCATTATGAATAAAGCAAACATAAAACATCAGTGTATAGGTTTTTGTATGAACCTAAATCTTCATTTCTCTAGGATATATGCCCAAGAGTGCGATTGCTGGGTCATATGATAGGTTCATTTTTAGTTTTAAAACGAACTGTCAAACAATTTTCTAGAGTGGCTGTGCCATTTCATATTTCTATCACAATGCATGAGTGATCCAGTTTCTCCACATCTTTGCTAGCATTTGGTGTTATCACTATTTTTTCATTCTTGCCATTGTGATAGGTATGTAGTGATATCTCAGTGGGGTTTTAGTGTGCATTTTTCTAATGGCTAATGACGTTGAATATATTTTCATGTGTTTACTTGTCATTTGCTTATTATATATATATTTTAAATATTTTATTTATATATTTATTTGACAGAGAGAGAGTGAGAGGAAAGAGCATAAGCAGGGGGAGCAGCAAGGAGAGAGGGAGAAGCAGGATCTCCACTGAGGAGGGAGCCTGATGTAGGGCTCTATCCCAGGACCCTGGGATCATGACCTGAGCCAAAGGCAGACGCTTAACGACTGAGACACCCAGGTGCCCCTTGCTTATTATCTTTGGTGAAATGTCTGTCCATGTCTTTTGCCCTTTCTTCTTCCTTCCTTCCTTCCTTCCTTCCTTCCTTTCCTTCCTTCCTTCCTTCCTTCCTTCCTTCCTTCCTTCCTTCCTTCCTTCCTTCCTTCCTTCCTTCCTTCCTTCCTTCCTTCCTTCCTCAGTAGTCTCCATGCCCAGTGTGGAGCCCAGTGTGGGGCTTGAACTCATGACCCTGAGACCTGAACTGAGATCAAGAATCCAACAGTTAACTGACTGAGGCACCCAGGCATCCCCTTTTGCCCATTTTCTAATTGCATGGTTTGTTTTTTAAATGTTGAGCTTTGAGAGTTCTTTGTATATTCTAGATACAAGTTCTTTGTCAGATATGTGATTCGCAAATATCTTCTCCCAGTCTATAATTTGTTTTTTCATCCTTTTAACAGGATCATTTACAGAGCATTTTAATTTTGGTGATTCCAAATTATGAATTTTTCCTTTTATGGATCATGTTTTTGGTGTCAAGTCTAAGAGCTCTTTGTGTAGTCCTAGGTACCAAAGATTTTCTCCATTTTTTTCTGGAAGTTTTATAGTTTTATATTTTCTGTTTAAGTCCATGATCCATTTTGAGTTAGTTTTTTTTACATTAAACTATTTTTTAATTATTTATTTCAGAGGTAGAGATCTGTGATTCATCAGTCTTATATAATACCCATTGTTGAGATAATTTTATATATGGTTGAGGTTTAGGTTGAGGTTAATTTCTTGCCTGTAGATGTCTAGTTGTCCAGCACCATTTATTGAAAAGGGTATCTTTCCTCCATTGAATTACTTCTCTCCTTTGTCAAAAATTAATTAGACATATTTGTGTGGGTCTATTTCTGACTTCTCTATTCTGTTCTACTTATCTATGTTTCTATTCCTCTACCAATACCACACTGTCTTAATTATTGTAGCATTATAGTTGAGAAGAGTATTTCCTCCTATATCTACCATTAATTTGATGAAAAAATTCCTTGGACTGTGTTTTTTTTGGAAGGGTAGGTCTGGAGGAGAGAAGATTCCTTCTTATGTTCACAACCTGAAAATTTTTTTTCTCTTAATTCTTTTCATCTTTGAACCAGAAAATCTGATTGGGGGGCACCTGGGTGGCTCAGTGAGTTAAAGCCTCTGCCTTCGGCTCAGGTCATGATCTCAGGGTCCTGGGATCGAGCCTTGCATCAGGCTCTCCGCTCAGCAGGGAGCCTGCTACCCCCTCTCTCTCTGCCTGCCTCTCTGCCTACTTGTGATCTCTCTCTCTCTCTGTCAAATAAATAAAATCTTTAAAAAAAAAATCTGATTGGAAAAAGCTTATAGAATTATGTGTGAAATAGAAGTAAATTGGTCAAGTGTCATGCCTTTACCTGGAGAAAGTTGCAGTGGACTTAATGCCCACTCTCCTGGCTTTTTGGAGGCCTCCTTCATGTGCATCAGATCTCAGAGGAGCTTCTGGATAGTAGAGATTATAGTAATCCTGACCTGTGTGTAAATGGAGTGAGTCTAACCTTACTAAAATAGTTTACACAAAAGGAGAGGCCTTCAGGATCCGCGAACTTTCTAAATAAAGGCTGCTGTATCAGTTCAAAGAATATGTAACACCAAATACAGGACCCAGTGGGCATGGCAGTTGATAGAATTGAAAGAAGTGGGTTGTGGTAAGAAAGAAACCCAACCACTGTCTGAAGGCGTATTTACCCCTCTGCTCCAACCCTCTGTGGAAACAAAGCCTTAGTATTACCAGATTAAAAAAAAAAAAAGCCCAAATCCAGATTTTTTTAAAAAATGTGAACTCTCTTGGCTTTTAATGTTGGGAATCAATCAGTATTTTAAAATAACACTGTGTGGGCCAGATGAACTTGTCTGTGACTCTGATCTTTCCCACGGGTGGCCAGTTTGCAACCTTTGCTACTCATCTGGGTCAGCCGACAGGGCCTTGTTTGTTATTGCCAGTCAGGAAGGTAATGTGTGATTGGTGAAGCAATTATGTGCTGTGTCTAGTCTGTTTCCAAAGAGTCTGAGGGTGCATTAAAAACAGTTTATTTGCCCATGCAGAACTCACTGCTCATTTACACTGCTCATTTACTTTGCAAATCTTTCATCGTTTGTTTAAAGCAGCCAGAGCTGAGGAAAGCTTCAGCCCAGCCTCTTTCTAATGCTCCATATATCAGACTATGTAGAATATGATTGTCTTGTATTGACTGAGAGTCAATGGGTGTGATTCCTCTTCTAGGTGTGGCAGAGATGCCAGGGATGGAGGCTGATGTGTGTGTGTGTGTGCAATGTTGGGGGTGCAGAGGGCAATAGTTAGGTGTACAAAGTTTAGTCTAAGGCAGCATCAGGAGGTCATTGTAGTCAAACTGTTTTTTATAACATTACAAGCCATTATTTGCCTTTTTCCTTCTCATTTTTAAATGTGTGTCCAGGGGAGTGTTACAGAAGCTCTATGACATATGATGATGTCATTGCTCAAATGGCTAATGAAAGATTTGTATATAGGTTTTTGTATTTTAAAATTTTGTTTTAAAATAAACTTCTCTGGGGTCTTAATAATGTTTAAGAGTATAAAGAGGTCCTGAGATCAAGAGTTTAAGGACTGCTGCTCTAGGACAGTGGCCGTCATCCCTGTCTGTATGTATATTAGAGCCATCTGGGGAGCTTTCAATTAGTACTGTTGTTTGAACCTCATCCCAAACCAATTGATCCAGAATCTCTGTAGATGGGGAGTTATCATTATTACCATCCCCATCATTATCATCATTACTGTTACCATCCCCACCATCATCATCAGTATTACCATCCCCACCATCATCATCGTCTTTGTCACTATCATCATCATCATCATCATCATCATCATCATTAGAACTCCACCTATGAACTATCCACCATTGCTCAGGCCCTGTGCTACGTGCTATACCTCTGATTCTAACAACTGTTCAGAGAGGCCGACGCGATCTTACTTTACAACAGGAGAAGTTGGGTCAGAAAAGCTGAGGTGAGTGAGTTCACAGAGCTGGAGCAGAGGGAGCCAGCATCTTTCAAAAACCAGTTCTTTCTGCTGTATCAGTGTTCCCAGGCTTTGCACTAACTGAAACTTACTGAATTATGCTTTTATCCCTCCAACTCCACAATCTATTTTGATAGATTTTTATAAACAAACTGCACTACTGAGCAAGAATTAGTTTATGTTTTAAACCGTGTGTTAAAACCATGCAATGGTCAATCGTGACTTCTGCTTAGTATGAGATCATCAGACCACAGTACAGAGTTGAGGCAATTCCACCTAGAAGCAGAAAGACCTGATCTCTGGGTTCACTTGGAAGGCCTAAATGTGGTTGAATATGTTTTTTTTCCTGTCACTTTGAAGTACTGAGAAGAGCACATGACACCCCCCTAGCTTACAACTCTTACCTTGGTGGATCTCAAGGTGAGCCAACTCACGGGTAGATGAGGGAAGGAAAAAGAAACCTTCCATTTTTTGCTGAATTCTGAGCAGTTGAATGCCCTGGGTGTGCCCAAAGTCTTTTCTTGCAAATAGATCTTCATGAATAATTTATTTTAATTTTTGTCGGGAAGCTGGCTTTATGGATGCCAGAGGATGGAGTGGGTGGAGTGGGGGAGGAACAAAGGTTGGTGCCATCAGCTCTCCGTTTCTGGGGCAGTGATCCTTTTCCTCTGATGAGGAAGTAAGGGGTGAAGATTAAAGGCACACAGATGCGGTGTCTGTGAGATGTGTCGACCTGCCAGATAGAGAGATGCAGCAGTTCTCATGGAATCCTCATTGCTCTGCCTTTACTCTGCTTTTGCGTATTCTAACATTAATAACAGAAACTTTCTGACCCCGAAGAGTTACTACCTCCCCTCTCAGGCTAGTTAAACCCTATGTCCTCTTTAGACCTCAGTTCAAAAGTCACTTGCTCAGAGAAGCCCTCCCTCTCCCCTTGACAAAAGTCCTTGTGATAAGCTGGGCCCCTCCCCTCTTCTTCACAGCGCCTGTGCTAAGAGCTGTTTTACATTTGCTACGGTGGAACTTTGATTAACATCCGTTTCTCCCACGAGGCTACAGTTCCCTCAATGGTGGGGATGGTGTGTCCATTTGCTCACCATTTTTTTTTTTTTAAGATTTTATTTATTTATCTGACAGAGAGAGAGAAACAGCAAGAGAGGAACACAAGTGGTGGGAGTGGAAGAGATAGAAGCAGGCTTTCTGCTGAGCCAGGAGCCCAATGTGGGGCCCGATCCCAGGATGCTAAGATCATGACCTGAGCCTAAGGCAGACACTTAACAACTGAGCCGCCCAGGCGCCCCTTGCTCACCATTTTTATTTCCAGCATTTAGTACCGTGCCTTGTGCAAGTAAGTTTTTAAAAATGAAATGAATGAATGTGTGAATGAATGAGTTAGCAGTGCTGAAAAAGCAACTACAGTTTTGTTTTTTGGGTTTTTTTTGTTTGTTTGTTTTTAAGAAATTGATTTCTCTCTGATGCTGTTGTTCTCCATGTTCAGGCTCATATTACATTTTTTTTTCCTTTATTGTGGTAGGATGCTGATCATTATCTGTATTTGAGGCTAGACCAAATACTATTAGTGCAGATTGCTAGGTCCCAATCACCCCAAATGGCTCTCAGCTGTGTCATACATTTTATTGCACTTTTATTTATTTTTTATTTTTTTTAAAGATTTTATTTATTTGACAGAGAGAGATACAGTGAGAGAGGGAACACGAGCAGGGGGAGTGGGAGAGGGAGAAGCAGGTTTCCTGCTGAGCGGGGAGCCTGATGTGGGGCTCGAACCCAGGACTCTGGGATCATGACCCGAGCTGAAGGCAGACACTTAACGACTGAGCCACCCAGGCGCTCCTTATCGCACTTTTAAATAAAACATATCAGGAAGAGGTGGTTTTTCCCCAAATATCATCTGAACCACCTGCACCAGAATCACATGGGGAACTTTGTGAAAAAGCCTATTTCTGGGCTTAACCCTACGCCTGCTAAATCAGAAGCTCAGGATATAGAAGCATGAGAATTTGCATTTATTGTTATTATCTTAAAAAAATGAATATGGGCCACATGATCCCAAACTCCAAAATATAAAACGACATATGGACTTTAATAAAAAATTAAATGTTTAAAAAGTAATATCTATTTTACTTTAGAATATTTTTAGGTTTATAGAAAAATTGTGAAGATAGTACAGAGAATACCCATATACCCCACAGCCAATTTCCTCTGTTGTTAACATCTTATGTTGTTAGGACACATACATCATGATGAATGAACTAATAATATTGATATATCATCATTATTATTATGTTAAAGATTTTATTTATTTGACAGAGAGCATGAGAGCAGGTGAGGGGCAGAGGGAGAAGCAGACTCCCTGCTGAGCGGGGAGCCGGATTTGGGCCTGGATCCAGGGACCTGGGATCATGACCTGAGTGGAAGGCAGATGCTTAACTGACTGAGCCACCCAGGTGCCCCTTGATATATCATTGTTAACTAAAGTACGTACTTTGTTCAGATTTTATTAGTTTTTTTTAAAGATTTATTTATTTATTTTAGAGAGGAAGAGAGAGAGAGCACAAGTGGAGGAGGAGGTAGAGGGAGAGTGAGAGAAAGAATCTCAAGCAGACTTCCCACTGAGCACAGAACCCCCTTGACTGTGGCAGTTTCTCAGACTTTCTTGTTTTAGTAACATTGACAATTTGAGATATTTTGTAGATTGTCCTTTGATTGGGGTTTGCCTCATATTTTTTTATGATTAAACTAGAGTTACAGGCTTTTGGGAGGAAGACCATTGAGGTAAAGTACTAGTTTCATGACATCATATCAAAGTTACATGTTATCAATATGACTTATCAAGATTGATGCTAGCCTTGAGCAGCTGACTGAGGAAGTGTCTGCCAGATTTCTCCACTGTTATATTACGTCCCTCCCCCCTTTACACTGTACTCTTTGGAAGGGAGACAATATGGGTCAGCCCACACCTAAGGCGAGGGGAGTTTTGTTCCACCTCTTTGAGGGAGGAAGTATATACATAAATTATTGGGATTTCCTCTGCAGAGGAAATCTGCTGTTCCCCATTTATTTATTTATCCAATCATTCATTTATATCAGTATGGACTCATGGATATTTATTTTATACTTTATAATCCAATGCTACATTATTTGTTTTGTTGCTCAAATTGTTCCAATTTTGGCCTTTGGGAACGCTTTCAGTTGGCTCTGGGGACCTTTTGACATACCCAATTACTGCCTCCCCTGCTGTTTTACAAGGTACTCTAGACCCATCTTGTACATATCCTGACCCAGCCCTAGAATTTCAGGCATTTTCCCAAGGAGCCTTGATTCTTTTTATTAGAGAATGGTATTGAAAACTATGAACCGGACCCTAGGTATGCTTGTTGTAGTGGGCATCATTGCTTCTAGGCTCTCCCAGCTGACCAGTCAGGGAAATATACATGTGTATACCAACCCAGGTATATGCACATATTGATAAATGTTTCTGTATGTAACTGTTGTACTATATTAAGCCAAACCTGAGTTCATACTGATGTCTCTAATCCATTTCCACATGGATCACTTCAGCCTTTTCCCCATGCTTGTTTGTGAACTCTCCCTGTAACAGTGAGAAACCTGGCTGCTACCATCCACCATTCATATGCTTAACTGTTAAATGCCAGTACCCATGTATAATGGTTTCAAAGTTGTTCACATGTACTCCACACTCTGTGGGCAACTTTACCAACTGCATGCCGTGCTTAGGTACAGTTCCTTTGCCTTTGGTCTTATAGACTCCACCAATTTCCAAAGTTACTTTAGGTCAGCACCTTTCCTTTCTCCCTCACTCCCTGCCATGAGGTTATTTCATACCTTTTTACCATATTTAGATTCTTTTGTTACAGTCTGCATTCCAACCTGGGACTAAAAGAAAATAAAGCTGAATAAATAAAGTAAGTTTAATTAATTTAAATAATTTTATATTTAAATTTTATATTTAATAAATTTCATTATATATTTATATAATTTTATATATTAAACCCCCAAATATAATAAAAAATATATAGTTTTTGGGGTGCCTGAGAGGCTCAGTCTGTTAAGTGTCTGCAGGGGTCCTGGGATCGAGCCCCACGGATCAGGCTCTTTGCTCAGTGGGGAGCATGCTTCTCCCTCTCCCTTTGTCTGTCTCTCCCCCTGCTTGTGCTCTCTCTCTCTGTTAAATAAATAAATAAAATCTTAAAAAAGAAAAAAAAAA
>JAPYYM010003491.1:0-11094 GCA_028534135.1 Potos flavus
AATGAGGGGATAAAATATGTAACAGTGAAAATTAGAAAAGATTTTTAAAAAGGTGTTGATTAGATACTAGTTAAAAAACGTTAAAATAAGAAAGAGGAAAAATAAAATAAAAAATACAATAAGAAAAAAATAAAATTTAAAGAATTTAACTCTGAAAGACTAAAGGATCATGGGAAAAAAAGCCATGAATTCTATGTGTTGTGTTGCTTTTTCCTAACTCAGGAGTTCCACAGTGATCGGTGAACTTGGTCTTGGCTGGATATTCTTTCTGATCTTCTGGGGGAGGGCCTGTTGCAGATTCTCAAGTGTCTTTGCCGGAGGCGGAATCGCACCGCCCTTGCCAGGGGCCGGGCTAGGTAATCTGCTCGGGTTCGCGCGCGGAGCTTTTGTTCCCTGACCGCGATCCGTACCGCGTTGGACGCCGGGAATGAAGCTGGCGGCCTCCCAGTCTCCGGCCCGGTAGGAGCCGAGCGCTCGGGCCCTGCTCCTCAGCGCGCCCTCGGAGAGAAGCCGTCCGTCCCTCCCGTCTCCCTGGTCTCCGGCCGCGCTCCGAGCTCACCCGGCCTGTGACCGAGCGTCTCTGTCCCTGGCGCACGGCCGTGTGGAGTCTCCAAACCCAGCCGATTCCTGCCGCCGCTCCCGCGCCGCTGCTTCCGGAAGAGGAAGGTGAGTCTCCCCGGATCTGCCCCTTGTGGGGTCCCTGTCTGAAGAGCAGCGGCCTGACTGTGCTGGGATCACGGTGTAAGGTAAGCCCGGGCTGGTAGCCCCCCTCGGCTCCGTCTCTGCCGCCGGCTTCCCCACCCCGATACCTGGGGGCTCTGCCACCCTCGGACACCCCCGGTCTTTCTGTGACCCCGCGGGTCCTCAGACCACGCTGTCCCCGCGAGGGCTCCACCCCCCGCTCAGCCTCTGGAGCGACATCCCTCTGCGGAGCAGACTCTAAGAGTCCCGATTCTGTGCCCCGCGGCTCTGCGGCTGCCGGGAGCTGCCCCTCCCCCCGTGGTCTCTCTTCCCGTATATCGTCTCGGATTCACTTCCCCGCACGTCCTACCTTCCGGAAAGTGGTCGCTTTTCTGTTCCTAGAGGTGCTGTTCTTCTTCTCTTCTATCTCCTGCTAAGTTTGTAGGTGTTTAGAGTGGTTTGATAACTATCCAGCTGAACTTCGGGATCACACACTGTCTCAGTCTCCTACTCCTCCGCCATCTTGCTCCTCTCTCTTCTCAGTAAAGTTTTAAAATTTTCTCCATAAAGGCCTTAAACATCTGTAGCTAGTTATTACTAGGTACTTCATAATTGTGATGGTTTTGTAAATGGTGTTTCGAAAGTTTATTTTTTAACTATTCATTAAAGGAAATGCAGTTTTTTTATGTTGCTCTTGAGTTTGAAAATTTGCTGGAATCTGAATTTCTTTTTCATATGTTCCTTGTTTTGGAATAACTTCAGATCCATAGAAGAGTTGAAAATGTAGTGAAAAGAGTTACTGTGCACGTCTTGCCTGGATTCCTTGAGTGTGTACATCGTACATGACTGTGGCACATTTGTCCACGCTATGAGATGAACCCAAGACAGCAGTGCGGATAGACTCCAGACTTTCCTCAGGTCTCGCAGGCTTCCCCACTGTGTCTTTCTCTGTCTGCGGGCCCATCCGAGATCCCCGGTTGTGTGTGGCTGCCTGGTCTCCTCAGTCTTCAGTCCTTGCTGGCTTTTTTGTGGTCTTGGTGGTTTGGAAGAGTGTCGGTCTGATATCTTGTATAACGTCCATCAGTTTCGGGTTGTCTAATGTCTTCCTCACGTTTAGACTTGAGGTGTGGGTTTTTGGGAAGAATACACATCCTCGTTGCACATCAGGGACATGTCAGAGCAGCGTGACTTTTCCCCGGTGATGGTAACGCTTGGCGAAGGTGGCACCAGCCCACTCTCTCCACTGCGAAGTGACCCGTTTTCCCTTCCCCTCCCTTCCAGTCTGTTCCTTGCTGTGAGTCCCTCAGTCTCGCCCATGGTCAGGTTGGGATGGGGAGTGTCTCCTTACACTCCTGCAAATCTTCTGTAAGGCTCTCCATCTCTTCTCCTCCCCACCCTTCATCTATTCAGCCACTGTACTAGTCTGGGCTTATTTATTATTTATTTATTTATATTTATTTCATATTTCATATATTTATATTTATTTATTTATATTTATTTCATATGTGGGGTTAGGATCCAATACTGCATTATTCGTTTTCCATTTGGGGCCCTTTTAAGTTGACTCTTTGGTCCCTGTGACAGCCCCATCGTGATGGGTTTCTTTTTGTTCAACACTTTCTTTCTTACTAAAAGATGTTCTTGTATCATCTTTCTCTGCCCCAACCCTAGAATCAGCCAGTTCTCCAAGGAATCATGGAGAAAGACCATCCTCCTTTCATTGGAGGAGGCTCTTTAGAAACCATGGCCCCAGCATTGGTGTGCTTGGTGCTAGTGGGGTGTCATCGCTCCTAGGCCCACTCAGCTGATGGAGCGAGGAAGGGTGTGTGGACTCACGTGTGTGAATGTGGGTCTGTGTCACGTGTCTGTGTCATCATTTCTCTATCTCCCCTCACCTGTCTCTATAATGAAACATGAACTTATACCGATGCTTCTATGAAAGGGTGTATTTTTTTTTTAAAGATTTATTTATTTTAGAGAGAGAGAGAGAACGAGAGCAAGTGGAGGGATGGGCAGAGGGAGAGAATCTCAAGCAGACCCTACACTGACTATAGAGCCCGATGCGGGGCTCGATCCCAGGACCCTGAGATCATTACCTGAGCTGAAGGCAGAGGCCTTAACCCACTGAGCCACCCAGGCGCCCCAAGCCTCTGCTTTTTAAATCTATTCTCTAGAGCGAAGTTATGTGCTACACTTGTCATTCATTTTTTTTTTTTTTGATTAAGTTAGTTTATTTTACCTGCAGCTCTTCCAATATAAACTGAATGTAAATGCTGATACTGAGAAATATTAGGAAGAATTAAGGACAGACGTCAAGATGTCAAAACATCATGCCTTCCAATCCATCCTTCATGAACTTCTTATAAAGTGCCATAAATTTGGCCACAATGCTTCCAAGTGATAAATGGCTTTACTACCCAGCTGTAGACGATGTTCATAGTAAGCAGCCATCTGGGCCACTTCCCCTTTCAGTTGTCCATCACAATTATGTAAAAGTTCTGAGAGAAGGCCCTTCATTATTATTTCAGGAGGAATACAGCGAGTTAGAAGCTCATAAAGTCTTCCACGAACTTCAAGGAGCCTTTGTGGAGTCTGCTGACTGACAATAGCATTGGCGGTCTCCCTGAGATACACCTCCCAATCTGTTTCAGGGATTTCCTGATCTGCAGTAAAAGGATATTGTTGCACTCTGCAGGCTTCACACATAAGCCCCCATCCACTCGCCCTCCCGGCCCGGCTCCCTCCTCCGGAGCTCAGCACAGAGTCCCTGACGCAGCAACGAGGGTAGCTGGGCCCTTGTCAGAAGGTGCGGGAGTGACCCCCGCCTGCCACCTGACAGTGGGAGAGGGGCCGCTCGGGATGGGCTGTGTTCTGGCGGCATCTCTGGCTTTCGTGTTTTTGTAACTCAGACCTTTACGTTGTTCTGTTTCCCCGGCAAAATCTGTCACCTCCTCAGGACCGGAGATCCACATATTTTTTATGATCTCTCAGGACTGAGCGTGGTGGGTGACTTGCCCACAGCAAGGCTCCAGACTTACTATTTCCTGGAGAACCTGGGCGGCGGGGGCTCCTGGCCATGGCTCCTTGGCCTCTCAGTGCCCGGCGGAACCCAGTGGTGTCGGGAAGAGGGCGACTCCAGGTCGAATGGCCAAAGGGAGCCGCGCTCGCCTACCTCTGGCGCTAGCTGTGGTCGCCGTATCCTCTCCCTCCCCCTCTCGTCCCCCCTTCAGGCCTCCCGGCAGCCCCTCCATTTAGGCTGCTCCGTCTGCTGCAGGCAGATGAAGGGTTGGAGCCCGCAGGCGTCGGGTCCCCTGTGATGCCAGTGCCGCCACAGAGAGACAGGGTGGCAAGAGGGACCCCCGCCGACGCAGCTGAGGCACAGGGTGGGGTGGCACCCTCCAAGAGGTGGTGGACCCTCGAAGCCAGCGGCCACTGCATGGAGTGTCCTCCCTGGCAGAAGACATGCTTCTGGAACCAAGCAGGGCAGGGCTGCGCCCGCTCCCATGGTCCCGTTAGACTCCCCGAGATTCGTGCTGCTCAGCCTGCAGCTCAGGGGGACCCCCGCGCTGCCCCTGGGCCAGCAGGAGACGGAGCGATCGTACTGGGGAGGGAAAGGACCCCGACGGTCACGAGGGCTGCGACGGGCACAGGACGGAGTAGTGGCCCTGGGCTCCTCTGGGCCTCTCTTGGGGACACCGTGCCTCGTGCGACCAGAATGGACACGCACAGCGACCGCAGCTTCATGAGAGCACGGTGAGGAGGGGCTCGGACCCCCCAGTGCAAGCGTGGGCGGTCCCGTGCTCTGGCTGGAAGGAGGCTCCGTGCTCCGTTCTGGGCCCTGCCCCCGCCTCCCGTCCTCCCTGCCGATCCGAGGAGCTGATCCACATCGTTCTGGTTCGAGACGCCTGTGGTCCCGCCGTGTCTGTGCCCGTGGAGTGGAGGCCCCATAGCCCCAGGCGAGCGGGATGCCCCCGGGCTCGTGCAGCCCTTTCCGAACCCGAGAGGCCGGCGCACGGGGCAGGCAGTTCTCCTGAGTCCCTTTCACCCTCCCACTTCATGGATGAGACTCCTCAGGAGAGTGCGTTTCTGTCACCAGCCAGTCCCGGCTGAGGGAAGCTGCGTGAGTCGCTGTGGTGTGGACACCGGCGTGAAGGGTCGTGGCGCTCGCCCGGTCCCTTTGCTCCTCAGACGTCATGCATCTGTCACATTTAAGAATCAGGATGGCCTCTGGTTACTTTCCTTGGGAAACACGCATTTAGTGTTTCCTGACACAATATATCACAAACTCTGTGTTTTATAAAAGAAATTCTTACCAAGAAAGAGGAACGGCCGCAGAAGAGAGCCGCCCTCAGGCTGGGGCAGGGGGCAGTTGGCTGGCTTGGGGAATGATCTGGGTGGACATGCGGGACCCTCAGATTCGACGAGGTCACCAAGAACCGGACGATCCATTTCCGAGGCGAGCGGCCCTTCTCTGGCAGGAGGGTGTCCTCCAGGAGCGAGCGTGTGTGTCGGGTCCCGGCGGAGCGTCCCTTCTGGGGCACGCCGAGACCAGTGCACGGTCCCTGCCCCCAGACGTCCAGGCTCCCACACTCGGACCACACGGGACACGTTACTCTCTGGTGCGTTTGTGGCTTGTTGGACCCTTCCTGACGTTCAGGCCCGCTCTCTTCCTTCCTGGTAACTGCGGCCCCCACTCGCGTCTCTGTTGGGGGTAACCTACTGCAAGACTCCCCCGACCCGAGGGGGAGGGACTGTGTCAGAACCCCCCGGGGGGTCCCCAGACCTGAGATGCGCTGTGCCCGCCCGGGAGCGGGCCTCCCTGTGGTTCGTGGGAAGTGCGGGCAGAGCGGACACCGTGTCGGGAGCGCCCGCCCCGCCGCCCCCCAGCCCAGGGGCAGGTGTGGTAGAATTTGGGGCCCCGGTGCGTGAGAGGAACACTTTCAAACAAGCAGGGTCGCCTGCGGTCACTCAGAGTGTAGCCCGCGGGCCCTGGGTCCAGTCCTCCCTCCTGGGGCAGTCCTGCTCCACGCCCGGAGGGGTGGGTGGAATGTGCAGCCCCCGGACAGGGCGGGAGACCCCGGTGGCCCCTGCGATGTTGAGCCTGCGCAGAGCCCTGCAGGGCCGAGGCCGCGAACAGCCCGAGCGATGTCTCCGGCCCTCGTCCACCCGGCTCTGGATCCCACGAGGACACTGTCAGCCGCGCCTACGTTTCACATGCTAGCGCAAATGTGGGTGGGGGACTCAGGACGTCGTACGTATTGGCAGTGCTTTAACTTTTCAAAACACCGGGACCCGCAGAGTCCGCAGAGTCCGCTAGCGGCCCCAGAGGCCGGGGCTGACAGTTGTCCCCACCCTCGCCAGTCAGGTTGTTGGTTGATGTGAGAGCCATAAAGGGAGCTGCTCACCCCGCTGAGCTCGCGGATGCACGTAATCGTAGGAGGACGAAGGTCGTAGAGTGGACGTGAGGTTTCTTTGCGGTGGGCAGGCCTCTGGGAACTCTCGCTACATCCCCGCAGCATTCAGAGACCACCCTGCCACCCCCCCCCCGGGGCTCTGCCCGATGAGAGACACCCAGGAAGCCAGGGAAGCACAATTTTACTCCATGTTTTTATTCACTTAACAGAAACATTCACTTATCAGATATCACTGAAGGGCGATATACAGAATTTGGAAGCAAATTAACATGTAAATGAATACTTTAAGGTTTTGGATTTTTTTTTTTTTTTTTACAAATATTACAAATGTACATCCAATATTGCCGTTCATTCATGCTTTTTATGTACATACCTTTGCTTAAGAATTACTATATATTAAGTTCATTTGCTTAAAAAAATGCTGAAAATTAGCTGAAGACTAACTGGGCACTGCTGGGAAAGTGTTTTTTTTTGTTTGTTTTTTATTGACGCGTATACTGCAGAGCGGTAGAAATCCAATGCCGGCATGAAACGAGGCTGTCAATCCCAATCATTGTATCTTTATCATCCCTACAAGTCTGATTTTGCAACGATGAGTTGGGAGAATAAGGTATTTTTTCTTCGGGGGCTGACACGGTCTGCAGTCCCCTGCGGGAATGCTGTTCTAACTTTCTGGAGACCTGGCCATCAGTGTCCCTTTGGTGGGAGCTCAGACTAATGGACACGTTCCAGGAGTCCGGAAAAGGACTCCAGTAAGTCCCCCTGGGCCTGAAGTCACAGGAACCTGTGAGGTCAGCGCAGCCGAGCTCAGGGGTACCCAGGCCTGAGACGGATTCTCGGCTGCGCCGGTGAATCACAAGTATAGGGTGGGGAGGAACAGGCACTCAAACAGGGGAGAGGGAGGGGAGGGAGAGGAAGATGAGGGAGGACACCAGAGGCAGCGCTGTCGGGAGGTAAGCAGTGGTGGTGATGGGTCGCGCATCTCCTCGTTCCCGGAACTGAGAGGCGCTCTTCTGCTCCAGGCCACCTCTCCAACACCCTGCGCGTTTTGCATCTGTCTCTGTGTCTTCACCCCCACCCACCCCCTGCAGTCCTTTATCTGATTCAGAATTTGTGGGAGACGTTTGACAGGAACCAGCAAGGTCCCCGCGTTGCCAGCACAGCCCTTTGAGCAGGACCACGGACAGCGGCGAGCTTGCCCTAGCTCTGGCCCGGCTCCGACACAGGACGCCCCCAGCGGGACCCCAGACGGGCAGGCGTGTCCCCGCCCAGTGCCGCTGGAGGATGGTGGTACCGCCTTTCCTGAAACACAGAGCTTTACATCTTTCACTCTGTCCATGAGCTCCATGAGAACTCGAAGCCGGCGCAGCCTTTCCAAGCGTGCCGGGCAGTGGCCCTTCCTGACCTCGGCTGGGTTAGGGCTCCGAAGGCCCCACCGGGGAAGGTGGCGGACGAGCCCGAGCAGGGACACCAGTTTGCTGAGGGTTAGCTGGTGCTTCTGTCAACAGACGCCGGAGTCCTCACTTCCCTTTGGTCTTTATTAGGAAGGGATATTTGTTGTGTTTTGGGCCAATTAGATGATTTCGTTAGAATGGCTTCTTAAAAAATGGTTGTAGAAGTTTCCCTAAATTAAAAATGTCTAAGTTTCAAATATCTTTTTAAATTTTTTAAAACAAGATACTATAGACACATCTTGAAATTTATAATCTAAAAATAGCATTTCATCAAAATACTCTATTCTATTCTGGGCATCGCTATACCGTGTATTTACTGTTATGGCTCTCCAGACGCGGTAAACACTATACCAAAAAAAAATCCTCAAAACAACTGTTTAACTTTATTGATAAGAATAGCTTCTGGTGAAAAGGAAATTATATGAGAAATTATGTGGGAAAAACTCAGCTGGACGTTTCCGAGGAACAAGACTCACGAAATCAGTAGTGCCGTGTAGGTGTATCCTGCCTGGAGGAGACGCACAGGCGTAGAAAAGAACAGGAGTTAGAGACCTGCACGTCCTCTCGCGGGCAGAACCCAAACCAAGGAGACCCTCGATCCAGCCCCTTGCGGTGAGACCACGTGCGAGGAACGGGCGGGCGGAGCCCCCCGGCCGGCGGCCCTGCCCCTCGGGCTGCGGAAGGACGCTGACCCTGTGGCCAGAGCCAGGCAGGAAGCCTCCAGGGCTGATCTCCCCGCGGGAAAAGCAGTGTGGGCTTCGAGCCAGGTCCCAGCGGACTCGACCCGATCTGGACTTGAGTAGTGGGGCTGGGGAGAAGTGCAGACACGGCCCAGGATGTGGGAAAACAAAGGACTCGGAGCCACCCGGTGTGAGGCACGTTCGGACCGGCCGCGCGGCGGTCAGGACGGCCTAGACACCAGCAGGCCCCTGCCTCTGCTGTATGGGTCTTGCCTTTGTTGCCTCGGGGCTCCAGGTGGTGGCCCTGAGGTCACAGGCCAAAGCTTCGGTCTCCTACGGAAGCCTCCGGTGGCAAGGTGTCTGTGGGCTCCTCTCGGGACTCTGACCGCCCCCGAAAATGCAGGGTCAGCCTGGCCTCCAGCAGCGTTGGCTGTTCCTTTGGGCTGTGAAGCACAGTGAGATCCTCAGGCTCCCTGACGACCTCGTCTCTGGGCTGGCGGCCCCTGTCCCTGCAGCCCCAGGGGGCCCCAGCAGAGCCCTGTGGCCACACAGTTCCACCTTCCCTGCCCCTTGTGCCTGTCTTTCCCCGATCCTGGACACTCGGCTCCCGGCCAAGCTCAGCCCCTCCAATGCGCTTCCTCCTGCCTCTGTCCTGACACAGCTCCTGCGTGGAGCCTTCATCTCTCCTTCCAGGATGTCCCCGCTGACCTAACAGACGAGTCCTATGCTGGCACCAACGGGCGTGGCTTTCTCCAGAAGTAGGTAGTTTGGGGGAGTGTAGGTTTTTCCGGAGGGCCAGTGCCTCGAACGAGATGAATGGTGGCCACGTAGCTGCAGCCGAGACATCCCGGGCGTGTCCAATGTCGGGCAGGGGGTGCTGTCCGAGCCCCTGGGGTCGGGTCGTCCGGGCGTTCCCCGCGGTGCCGTGGGTGGAGGGGCCCATCCGCCTCTGTCCTGCGCGACTGCTGCTAAGCTGTCTCCTCGCTCCGGAAGGGGCATGGTTTGGAGCGCAGGGATGGAGGGAAGGGCTCAGAACTGGGGCCATTGAAGGTTCTGGCGGGAACCAGCCGTGTGTCCATGCTTTCAGGGGCGGGCTCCGGAGAAGGGCGAGGCCGGGCCTCAGCCAGCAGTTTCATCCACGCTTCCTCCCGGTGACGTGTCTGACGGCCAGAAACGAACGTAAACTGGCCATGTCGTTCCAGCTTTCGTCCCGAACTAACGTTTCATCATGTTTCCTCAAGTGTTAGGAAAGATTAATATGCATCATCCGTTTGCAAAAACATTTTCGCATCTTTCATAACGTTATCTTGAGGAAATTGTGTGCCGTGTACCCATTTTCTTCCCCAAGAGAAGGTGAATGAGACACCTGACCCTGTGTGAAGTCCCGGGAAGAGTTGGTTTCCATAGTAACTCCTCTGCTTGTCCACAACAAATGTCTACAACTGCTGTTGCCTCATGTTCGCCTCCTTCTCACGTCCGCGATCTCTGCTTGAACATGGGCAGCATGATGTTCTGCTCCCATGTCTCAGGCCAAGGGGCAGTCCTGCGCTCTGCTCAGGGTGGCATGCTCCCGGAATGCGGGGCCGGCCGGCTGCAAACCTCACCAGGAAGGCCCCTGTCTCGGGGCGGGCTGCTCCGGAGCCTGGCTGCGTGGCCTAGTGAGTTTCAGGTGTGGATCTTTTGCGGGAGAAATTAGAGGCTGGTCAGTGGCGTGGAGGATGTTAGAGATGAGTTCTTGGTGGTCCACGTGGACAGTTCGAGGTACCCGGACGGACTGAAGGCGTGGGAGAGGATGCCTGCCTCTGGTGTGCCCGGCCCCCCCAGCCCCGTTGCTCTTCGAGAGGGTGCCATGGTTTGGGTGAGTGATGCCTGCTCAGAAGGGGACAGAATCCTGCCTCTTGCGGCTCAGCAGCTGCTGTGAGTGATACGTTTCGGTCGTGCCAGACGGTGATGGGGAACCCAAAGCCGTGGAGAGCTGGCAGCTGCCCGAGCCCGAGGAAGGGTTGCTGTGGACATTCTTTGGGCTTGCTCTCTGACGCAAACTTACACAGTCAGAGCGTGGTCTGGGACGTGGTTCCCTTGTTACCTGGTGAGGAGGTGTGGGTGGTCGCTAACCCAGAGGCAGCTGCCACAAACGTGGTCAGCGGCCGTGGATGCCTGCTGCAGAGCCCGTGCCGGGCCTGGGACGGGTGCGGGGTTGCGGGGTCTGCGGAGCTCGGTCCTGGAGCCCAAGTCCCACCTACGTCTCAGCTCACCTGTATGCTGCTAGAAGGGTCTTCATTTCTCTGGTCCTAATTTAGGGGTTCTCCAGTATTGCGCATCTCAAATCCGCTTTGAAAGGAGGTGGAGTAAACACTTAAGTGAGTAATGAGGATGGTACAGCGTCCTGTTGGCTTCTTTGGGGAGGAGCCCATGGCTTTTCTCTTCATTGTGGCTTATCCTGAAGTATCGTGCCAGCTTGTGCTACTGAGAACCAGACGCGGCGCTGGGGGCGCAGGGAGGAGGGGACCAGACAGGGCACTGGGGGTCATGGGGCGGGGGGACAGACGGGGCGCTGGGGGGTGCGAGGCGGGGGGACAGACGGGGCGCTGGGGGGTGCGGGGCGGGGGGACAGACGGGGCGCTGGGGGCACGAGGGCGGGAGTGGGAGGGGGCACAGATGCGGTGCTGGAGGCACTGGGCGGTGCCAGAGGAGAACCAGACAAGGCGCTGGGGGCGCGGGGGCAGGGGGGTCGGGACTAGAGGAGGCGCTGGAGGCGTGGGGCGGGGGGACAGACGGGGCACTGGGGGGCACGGGGCGGGGGGACAGATGGGGCGCTGGGGGGCGCGGGGCGGGGGGACAGACGGGGCGCTGGGGGCACGGGGG
>JAPYYM010003492.1:0-11094 GCA_028534135.1 Potos flavus
CCCCCCCCCCCCCCCCCACGGTCTATCTTCCCGTCGCTTTGGATTCACTTTTCCACCTGTCCTACCTTCCGGAAAGTGGTCGATTTTTTGTTCCTAGAATTGCTGTTCTTCTTCTCTCCTATCTCCTGCTAAGTTTGTAGGTGTTTAGAGTGGTGTGATAACTATCTAGCTGAACTTCTGGGATCTGACACTATCTCAGCCTCCTACTCCTCCGCCATCTTGCTCCTTTCTCCTGACTCCATATTTTCTTGTTGGGGACCCCAGCCCTCACTACCCAACTCTCCAACTAACTCCTAACACTTTTTGTCTTTCCTTTTCGGTTTTGGAGGCTCCTATTAACATATCCTCAAGCTCAGAGATTCTTTCCTCAGCTGTGTTCAGTCTGCTGATGAGCTCATCAAGGGCCGTCTTCATCTCTGTTGCAGTGTTTTTGATCTCTAGTATTTCCTTTTGGTTCTTTCTTAGAATTTCCATCTCTTTGCTTACATAACCGATCTGTTCTTGCATGTTAACATTTTTCATTAGAGCCCTTCACATACTAATCATAGTTTTAATTCTCGGCCTGATAATTCCAGTGCCCCTGCCATGTCTGGGCCTGGTTCTGATGTTAGCTCTGTGTCTTCCGACTGTGTTTTTTGGCTCTTAGTGTGCCTTTCAGTGTTTTGAAAGCTGAACTTGATGTAGTAGGCAAAGGCTCATGGGTAAGTAGGCCCTTAGTGGAGTGAGGGTGAGGGGTCAGGGTGAGGCAGCATTGTACAGTCCTATGATTAGCTGTTGGAGTTTATGCCCCTGGGATGTGAATTTCATGAATGCCTCTGAGTATTTCCTCTACTTTGGCCAGATAAAATGTATAGAGGGGCCCAGAATTGGATATTTCCCTCCCTCCCCCCAGGTCAGGGAGGCTCCATGAAACCTAACACATTAGGCTCTGGTTATACACTTTGTCCTGAGGGCAGGCCTTTCTGAAAGAGAACAGAATGCTCTAGTGTATTTCAATATAGTTACCTTTCTTCTCCTCTTCCAGAAGCAGGAGGGGATTTTTCTCTGATTTTCACGTGAGGATCTGGTGCAGCTCCTGGAGGTAAAACTCACAAAACCACGCCTGGCTCTTCTTGGACTTAGTAACTCTCAGATGTGGCCACACTGAGCCTCCAGAGATTTGCCAGTTTTGGGGTAGGTTTTCCTATCCGGTACTAGTTCTTGTGGAAGCTTCTGCTCGTGGGTTTCTTTTCTGGCAGGTTGTCATTTTTTTATTCACCTGCCTCCTCCTCTAGTTTTTGGTCCAGTGGTTTACCTGCAGTTTCACTTCTCTGACAGATCTAAGAATTGTCGATTTGGGGAGTTTGTTCAGCTTTTCACTTGTTGTTAGGATCAAGTGGCAATTTCCAAGCTCGTAACCTCCTGGACTGGAAACTGGAACTTGACTAGTAAGTTTGAAACAGAGAAAACTCTGTTCCCTGGCCATAGCCTACAGCCAATTTCCTGCTCGGTTTTCTCACTGGTAGGTGCCACTGGCCAAAGTGGAGATTGAGTAAGAGTATGGGTACGTCCGACCTCTCCCCGTTCTAGGAAAAATTTGACACAGCGCAAGTGCACTTGAAATAGCAGTTTTGCTTTTAAATGGATCGCACTTGGTATTTTCAAGGTGAACTTATTTCCCTGTTAGACTGTTCTTTCCTGAGCTCAGGCAATGTGGCTTTGGTCCCTGCTTTACTCCTCATGTCTTCCCCCTGGACTGATTATAGGAAAGAAGGAGGCACTTACTTACTGTGTGCTAGGCTCTGTGCTTCTTGTCTTCAATACTCTGGGCAACTCAGAGCAGTTTTACAGAGGGGGAAACGGGGGCATAGGGAGGGTCACTAACTTGTTCATTGTCACCTGGCAGGAGATGGTGGACTTTGGATTGAGAACCAGGTTTATGTGACTTTAAATCCAATCCATTTCCCATTTAGGCGGGTTCCTTCTGTGCATTCTTTTCTTCTCCGTCCTCTGCTGTTACTCAGCCCAGGGTTGTACCAGACGTGGCTTTAGACCTGGCAGGGGTCCATGATCTCCTTCATCTCAGGATCGAGAACCAAGCCCACCTTGGCTGCTGATCTTGAGTACCTGTTCCCTTGACCTCCATTTGCCATGAGCATTTGTTCTTTCAGAGGGCCAGTTTATTTCCAGATTCTAAAAGTATCTTAGTGAGTAAGTCCGGCCAGAGGACCCTCATCAAGAATTGAGTTCTGTGGGATGCAGATGCTGGGTAGCATCTATGAAAGAAAAGGAGGAGGAGGCAGCCCTGGGCTGGGGGAGCATCAGACCTCAGTGCAAATCTGAGGGAGGCTCTGTAGCAGAGATGCCAACTAGAGGAGTCCTCCATGGGGCAGAAGGGCCAGGCCTCTCAGCCACCCTCCTACTCAGCCATTAGTAGTGCCTCAGCAGAAAGCTCAGGTTTCCATCCCTTAGGAAGCTATTAGGAGGCTGTCCACTACCTGAACCTGCAGCTGGGCAGAGAATCCTTTCCTTTCCCCCCCCTTTTTTTTTAATGTAATTTAATTTTTTATTTGTATTTATTTATTTATTTATTTATTTTTATATAAAGATTTTATTTATTTATTTGACAGAGAGAGAGAGATCACAAGTAGGCAGAGAGGCAGGCAGAGAGAGAGAGGGGAAGCAGGCTCCCTGCTGACCAGAGAGCCTTATGCGGGGCTCCATCCCAGGACCCTGGGATCATTACCTGAGCTGAAGGCAGAGGCTTTAACCCACTGAGCCACCCAGGTGCCCCAATTTTTTATTTTATTTTTTTAAAAGATTTTAAAATTTATTTATTTGACACAGAGAGATCCCAAGTAGGCAGAGAGCAGGCAGAGAGAGAGGGGGAAGCAGTCTCCCTGCTGACCAGAGAGCCTGATGCGGGGATCGATCCCAGGACCCTGAGATCATGACCTGAGCCGAAGGCAGAGGCTTTAACCTACTAAGCCACCCAGGCGCCTCCAGATTCCTTTCCTGAAGTGGGATCTGAAGGGGTGCATTTCTGAGCTTACTACCACGCTTTCTGCCTTTATAGGGCGGAAGCTCACGGTTTGGTGTCTGAGAGAGCATCGCCCCTGCTCTGTAGGATTTCACCGTGGTTTTCGCGTAGGGGTGACCCTGCTGGGGTTTGGTCTGTCTGGGAGCACTCCGCTGCAATGCCGGCCCCTCTCGCCCCCTGGAACGGCTGTGGGGAAGACATGGAGGGGAAACCACATTTCCCTGTCCCCTCCCCTTTTAGTCCTTCCCTATGAGGGAGCCAGGTCAAGGAGTAGTCTGAGATCTGCCGTTGTGGTGGCTGGAGCCCGGGCGCATCATGCAGCCGGGTCCTGGGAGGCGCGAGGTCCAGCTCACAAGGCTCTCCATCTCACCGTACGGCCACGGACATCTGGTCAGTGCTGTGTGTTCGTCGTATGTTCTGCCGCTGTTCTTCATGCAGGTCCTCGGAGTGCTGGACTGAAACAGCACTGCATGTTACAACCCAGTGAGCACCGTGTTCAGTTGTGTGGTTTCATGCAAGGCATTCCAGGTCTGAGAGCTTCCATTTCTTCCTCTTCCTTGTCTTCAAGTGGAGGCAGTGAGTGCAGATGAGAATAATAGGTGCCCATAAATTTGTTCAGAGCAGGGAAGTTTCCGAATGCAAACACTGTGACCTATAGTAAGTGATCAACAATATTAGCTTAATATTAAGTTTCAATGTTTGGTTCATTAAGTCCTTTTGAAAAGAGTTCTCAAAAAGGGAAATCCTGCCATTTGGGACAAGATGGGTGGATATTGAGGGCAGTGCTAAGTGAAATAAGTCAGGCAGAGAAAGGCAAATACTCTGTGATCTTAGTTATTATATGTGGAATCTCAAAGCAAACAGGCAAACAAAAAACCTGAGCTCAGAGAGACAGAGATCAGACACAGAGAACAGATTGGTGGCTGCCCAGTTGGGGGTGGGAGAAATGGGTGAAGGGGCTCAAAATGTACAAACTTCTCAGGTGCCTGGGTGGCTCAGTGGGTTAAAGCCTCTGCCTTCGGCTCAGGTCATGATCTCAGGATCCTGGGATCGAGCCCCGCATCAGGCTCTCTGCTCAGCAGGGAGCCTGCTTCCCCCTCTCTCTCTGCCTACTTGTGATTGCTCTGTCAAATAAATAAATAAAATCTTTAAAAAAAATGTACAAACTTCCACTTACAAGTTAAACAAATCCTGGGGATGTAACTTACGAATGGTGGCCATAGTTAACGATACTTTATTGGATAATTGAAAGTTGCTAAGACTTCTTTCTTTCTTTTTTTTTTTGACTTTTCTTTAAAAAAAGAAAAAAATGCTCAGCTATGTGTAGTAGTGATCATTTCACAGTATATATGTATATCAAATCATGAGATTGTATACCTAAGACTAATATAATATATGTTAATTATATCTCAATAAGAAAAAATTTTTCAATTTTTGGAAATAAAACAGATTCTTCTTTATCAGATTTTATTTTATTATTATTATTTTTAAAGATTTTACTTATTTGCAAGAGCGAGAGAATGAGCAGTGGAGAGGGGCAGAGGGACAGAGAGAGAGAGAGAGAGAGAGACAGAAGCAGATTCCCTGCTGAGCAGGAAGCCGGATGCGGGGCTTGATCCCAGGACCCTGAGATCGTGACCTGAGCCGAAGGCAGAGGCTTTAACCCACTGAGCCACCCAGACACCTGGAAGTAACCATTTTTAAATAGTGTGTGTTTTATCATAATGTTTGTATATATTTATATTGATTTTTTTTAATATTGATTTTTTTTAACAAGAAATTAGGTCAAACTATATTTCCAATTGCGTTTTTTTTCTTCTTCCCTTAATTGTGTGTTCGGGTATTTCCCTAAGAGTACATATCCCCTTCATTCTTTTTAATGGTTGCTTTGTATTCCCCTGCATGACTATATCCAAATCTATTTAGCTATCCCCTGTTGATGGCTATGTAACTGTTACCAATCGTTGGCTATTACAGGTAATGCTTCAGTAAACCTCCTTGTTTGTATATATATTTTTAAAGGTTTTATTTATTTATTTGAGAGAGAGAGCCCGAGCAGGGGGAGGGGTAGAGGACTCTCCACTGAGCAGGGAGCTCGACGTGGGGCTCGATCTCAGCACCCTGAGATCATGACCTGAGCTGAAGGCAGACACTTAATGGACTGAGCCACCCAGGCACCCCTCCTTGTATGTATATTTTTTGTTTTAATTTAGAAATCTTTAAAATATCAGAGTAGTAGAGAGAGAGTAATTAACAAGCATTCTTTTATTTATACTATCTAGATAGTGATTTCTCACTTCAAATTGTTTCATAACATTTAAAATATTAAAGTTGAGGTGCTCTTTGAACTTATTTCTAGAGCTAACTCACTACCCTGAAGTTGAGTGTCTCCTTGTTATTGATGTTTTAATATTTGTATTACTTACGCATTATTCAGAAAACACATATAGTATAATTGTGTGCTTTTTAAAAACATAGTTGCCCAAATGATATCATAGTGTGATATTTTACAACTTGCATTTTACACCCAATATTGATTTTTGAAAGCTTTTTATTTTGAAAGAATTACAGATTCACTGAAAGTTTCAAAGCTAGTACAGTGTCTGGTACCCTTCACCCACTTCCTGCAGTGGTAACATTTATGTAACTGTCCTACAATAGCAAAACCAGGAAAGCGACATGTGTAGTGTAGTGTTAATTAAATTAAAGATTGTAGTTGGGCTTCCCCAGTTTTTACGCGCATTCATTTATGTTTGTGTGTGTGTGTGCATGCATGTAAGTGTATATTTAATCTTGTAAGAAGCTGCCAAACTATTTGCCAATTGCAGTTGGTTCTATCACTTTATCTTCCTACCAGTAACATAGGAAACATCCAGTTTCTCTGCATCCTTGCCAGCCTTGGATATTGCCACTCTTTTTCATTTTTCTTACTAATGAGGATATCGTGATACCTCATCATGGTCTTAGTTTGCGTTTTAGTAAATGGCTCAAGATGCTGAACATCTTTTCATGAGTTTGTTTCCAACTACAGATTTCCTTTGGTGGAATGCTTATTCATGTCTCTTGCCCATTTTTAAATTCGGTCCTGCTAACATTTCTTTCTTTTTCATTGCTTTAAACATGTAGTCATGCTTTTAAATCTTCTCTCTTGGTGGTTCATTTCCTCTTGTGGGGAGCTTCTCTACCACGAGAGAGGTTTTTGGTGGGAGGCCATTGGGTTCCCAGTGGTGGAGGCATCTGGATGCGGTGGCTAAGATTGTCTGTGCCATATATCATAAACTTTCTCCTGGGTCAGACCAGCTTTTCTGTAAAAGTTTTAGCCCTGGGGCTCCCAGTCATGTGAACTGTGGAAATTCTGACCCCACGTGTGTGTACAGCATACGTTTCCCCCAGTTAACCATTTTGCCATCCAAAGTTCCAGACAGATGTCCAGTTTCCTTTTTATGTCTCTGATATATGTGGTAGGTGTCTTTTATTTTGTGTTTCTCTGCCAGGGCAGCCCTTTGTCACCCTAGGCAGAGCACGTGTCTTCCCCTCCTGTCCTCCACAGCGTATACCCTATTCTGGTAACCCCTGCCTCCGAGAAGTGCCGGGACCCTTTGGTTTCCACTTCTATTGGCTGCTTCGGTTTTGTGTCCCTGCTTTGTTTCTGGTACCTGAGATTTGGAACTTTTCTATTTCTTTTTCAATGTTTAATTTTTTTTTAAAGATTTTATTTATTTATTTGACAGAGAGAGAGATCACAAGTAGGCAGAGAGGCAGGCAGAGAGAGAAGGGGAAGCAGGCTTCCTGCTGAGCAGAGAGCCCAACATGGGGCTCCATCCCAGGAGATGATCCATCCCTGAGATCATGACCTGAGCTGTAGGCAGAGGCTTTAACCCACTGAGCCACCCAGGTGCCCCATCAATGTTGAATTTTTATTTTATTATTATTATTTAAAAGATTTTATTTATTTATTGAGAGAGAGCAAGAGAGCATGCGTGAGCAGGGGGAAGGGCAGGGGGAGATGGAGAGAGAGAGAATCCCAAGCAGTCTCCCTGCTGGGTGTGGAGCCCAACTCTGGACCTGATCTCATGACCCTGAGATCATGGCCTGAGCTGAAATCAAGAGTTGCACGCTTAACTGACTAAGCCACCCAGACGCCCCTTAAATGTTTAATGTTTAAATAGCATCTCAACATGTTTTGGTGTAATTGGAAGTTTGCCATATTAGAGCTTAGTTCACTTTATTGACTGTTGGCTCTCTAAACACTTGGGCTCTTGTGAATATGGTAGGTTCCTGGAAGTGGAATGAAGGAGACAGAGGGTACAAACTTTTAAAACTTGATAGAAAGTGCCAGAGTTCACAGGACAAGGAAATCCCAGTTCACGCTGCCTGTCCAATCTCCTGTGCCAATTTCTTCTCTCACCGTCACTGAGAACTGGTTCTAGCAATCATTTTACTCAATCTAAAGTTTTAACATTTTTTAAAAGATTTTTTTAGTTATTTATTTGACAGAGAGAGACACAGCGAGAGAGGGAACATAAGCAGAGGGAGTGGGAGAGGGAGTAGCAGGCTTCCTGCAATGCAGAGAGCCCGATGTGGGGCTCGATCCCAGGCCCTGGGATCATGACCCGAGCCGAAGGCAGACGCTTAACGACTGAGCCACCCAGGTGCCCCTAAAGTTTTAACATTTTTTAAAAAAGATTTTATTTATTTATTTGTCAGAGAGAGAGAGAGAGCAAGCATGCACACAAGCAGGGGGCAGGGTCGGAGAGGGAGAAACTGACTCCCCGCTGAGTGGGGAGCCTGATGCAGGGCTGGATCCTAGGACCCTGAGATCATGACCTGAGCTGAAGGCAGAGGCTTAACTGACTGAACCCCCCAGGGATCCCTAAAGTTTTAACATTTTCATTATTGTGTAAAGGAAGAGCACTTGTGTTTTGTGCATTACACAGGGATTTGATGGGATAAGTGTAGAGGATGCCTCCCTTACATGTGTGAGCACGCTGCCCCAGCTGAACTGAAGTCAGCTCACCGCACACATGCACAGCCGCGCTTGCTGTTCACATTCGCAGGGGACATGCTGAGGGGCTGTCTGCTGCCGAGGGAGGGCAGAGGCGGGTACCGGGTCCAGGATGAGTCTGTGTTTGCCAGTCTCACAGGCTAGAGTCTCCGGCAGAGGCTGCCAGCATGTATGGGAGCAAAGGTGTTATCCTTTCTCCTAGAAACAGACTCTGTGTGTCTTGAAACTGAGAATTCCTGCTCCACTATTTTTTTTTTTTCATTTGACCCCTTTAGACTCAGGGAAAAGTGACAAGACTCCCCTGGTCCCTCCCTGCTAGATGATTCTCTCTTGCTTTGGAGAGACTTGGACAACAGGAACTTTTGCCACAAGCAAAGTTTGTGGCTTACCAAAACCCAAACGTTTTTGGGTTTTGGGCTAATTTTGCCTCTCATAAAGAGTCTTTTTAAATACTCAGAACTGTCTGAATGTGGGGTAGGCTGTGCCTGTAGGTAGTAAGTTTGTCATTACCGGGGGTGTTTGGAGGACCATTTGATGATCTGTTGAACATGAGTTTGGGAAGGGCAGCTGGGTTCATGGCCTTGCCCTTGCCTTCCAGCCCTGAAGGTGAGCCTGTTGTGCCTGGTCGCTCCGTGTGCACTCACTGTGGGCCTCCTACCGTCCAGTCCTCTCTTGTCTGAGGACTGGGATCTTGTGATGGGGGAAGGATTCTCGGCTTTTCTCCTAGGAAGAAATCCTAAGAGAAATAATTTTGTGTGTTTATTATATTTTAATAAACTGTTTACTCAAAACATGCATGGGAAAACTCAAATGTTTGGTGATACCAGAGATCAGCCCTATATTTGATTTTGCTAAAAAGTTATAAATAATCAGGTGAAATGAGGGTTGAGGATTTTCTACAGCTTTTTTCTTTTCTTTCTTTTTTTCTCTTAAGAGACAGGATGATATAGTGGGAAGAGAAGGGGATTTGGAGTCACACTGACCCAAATTCTCATCCAAGACTCCACTGCATTCCAGCTGTGTGACTTTCTGAAAGTTACTAAGCCTCACTCATCTTTCCTCATCCTCATGAAATAGGATATGACCTACCCCAAAGGATAGTAGTGAGGATTTGCGATGCTTTACAACAAGTATGATCTTATTACTCCCTGCTTAAAAATCCTTTAATGTGATCTTGCTGCTTCTTTGGATGAAAATTTATGTCATGACTTAGAAGACTCAGCTTGTCTCCCCAGCTTTATCTGATGGCTCCCTGCTCACTCTGAGCATCAAACTCTCTCTTGCCCCTGGGCCTTGGAATGTGCCCTTCTGCCTGCAAGTTCTTGATCCTTCTCTCAGCTAGGCTAGTTCCTACCCATTCCTCAAATCTCAGTGTAGACATCACACCTTCCCAACTGTCCCTGCCTCACCCCAGGCCAGTTCAACCTCCTCAGGCACTTTCCTTGCCTTGTGCGGTTTCCACATTGAGTGCTCATGCTCCTGGGAATTGTCTCCTCTGGTAGACGGAAGGTCTGTGAAGGCAGGGGCAGTGTCTCTCTTAATTATCCTACATCCCTGCCACTGAATACAATGCTGACACATAGTCAGTGCTTAGTAAAATGTTCATTAAAGGAATGTAGGAAGAAGGAAGTAAGAACCTCACTCAGTGCTTGACACTTAGTAGGTCCTCACTAAGCATTGATTCCCTTTCACATTAACCCTTTCCTCCCCTCATGACATGTCTGTCTTGGTCATGGCTTGCAGAGTACTATTTGTTGCTGGTTTGGTAATGATGGCGACACTCCTATAACTCAGCCTCATCATTTCTTCTCAACACTTGGATTTAAAAAAATATAGCTGAAGATTTCAAACTAAAAAGTTAAAAAGATTTCTCAGGAAATTAAGAAGAAACCGAGATCATGACCCTATTACATTTCAATACGGGCTTGTAACTGTGAAGGTGTCGTGTGGGTTGATACTCAGTGATGACGTAAAGTATATGGGTTCATACTTCTAATTGCTCCTCACTGCCTTTATCTCTTCCATTAAAGAACAAGTGCATCATGGAAAAAGTTCTAAAAATAGCACCTTCCTGGTTTACGGAGAAGGGTGTTTATGACAGGAATTAAGCAATGGCTTAGCTCGGGATGTCTGAAACCCCAAATCAGGCTTTATTTCGTGGCTGGAGCTTCATTCTCAACCTTGTTAACATCCTCTTCTCCCTTTTCCTTTGAATGTGCTTTTTCTGGCAGGGACTGAGTTCGTTCTTAACTCTGTAGTCATAAAAACCAAAGTAGCTTCTCAACAGAAACAGGAGCTGTACTAAGGAAGAGGGAGGAGTCGTCTGGAGGAAGGGGTTTGGAGAAGCAGGGTTTCTCTTTGCCCACAGGCGGAGGACGTTCGAGGCAGTCATGGTGGATGATGGGACGGTGGTGTTTGCGGGGTGCTCCCGTCTGTGTCCCGAGATGGTCAGTGAGGCCAGTTTGGTGGGTGAAGTGTTGAGTACCTCGGGGCCGCTCTCAAAGAGGAAGTCCCCTGTGTTTGACTCTGGGTCCTTGTGCTGATATCATGCTGGGTGGGGGGGACAGCTGGTACTCCCCGGTAGACGGCAATCTTGAGGCTGCTGCCTCCTCTGACTCTTTTAGGACCCATCCTGGTCATGGTCTGGGCCTGGTCTTCGGCTTCCCGAGAAGGCTGTAGAGTCGGCCCATAGTCTCGTCTATTGCTCCTCCATGTCAAAGCCCGCATCCTCTCTTTCCTGGAGTTCTGTGATCCCTCTCGCTGGCCTCCCTGAGCTTCTGGACCTGCTTCTTCTGCTCCTTCTGCCACACGGATCCTGAGTACCTTTGCACACAGCGATTGATTATGAACCTCCCTTCCTTAAAATGCTTGCCTCTGCGTAAGGGTTACATTAAGGCTTGCCCTCCCCTTCCCTTATATTTAGGGTCATTTTCCAATTTTGTCTTCTAGAGATCCCCCCAACCCCAAGACACAAAACAATGAAAAGCAAACCACTCCTAGGCCTGAGCCACACTGGCCTCCTCCCACACCGAGATCTTACCCCGCCTCCTTCACAGTCCAAGCCTTGGGC
>JAPYYM010003493.1:0-11093 GCA_028534135.1 Potos flavus
TTGGAGGAAATCGGAGGGGTGAAGAACCATGAGAGACTGTGAACTCAGAGCAACAGACTGAGGGTTTTGGAGGGGTGGGAGTGGGGGGTTGGGCGAGCCTGGTAGTGGGTATTGAGGAGGGCATGTATTGCATGGAGCACTGGGTGTGGTACATGAACAATGAATCTTTTTCATTTTTTCATTTTTATTTTTAACAAAATAAAAGTATTTGGGGAAAAAAAAAGCCCTCAAGCTTTAAAGCTAGAAAGGACCTTATTAGACAAGGAACCACAAAATCAAATGTCTATAGTAGCCAGCAGGGAGGATAAATGAATGAAGTAGCGAGTCACACTCTGTCAGACTTGGAGAATACCTGCTGGGTTCAAGGGAGCAATGCTTTTTAATCCCAAGTAATTGTTGCTGGGCAGAAGTTCATCTCCAGTGTGGCCAGATTTTTTTTTTTTTCCAAGAGAAGCTGTATATCCAGGCTTATAAATGAAAAATTCCCCGTACTTAAGTATTGATATTTCATTTAATATTTTAACAGTAATAAAACCAAATGATAATAGTAACAAATAACAAAATTACTATATACGTAAGACTGGTAGTCATCTGGTACTCACCCTCTGTGCTGTGTTACAAAAATCTTGACATCCAAGGGGTGCCTGGGTGGCTCAGTCAGTTAAGCAGCTGCCTTCGGCTCAGGTTATGATCCCAAGTTCCTGGGTTTGAGCCCCACATTGGGCTTCCTGCTCGGCGGAGACCAGCCTCTCCCTCTCCTTCTGCCTGCCGCTCTGCCTACTTGTACTCTCTAATCTCTGTGAAATAAATAAATAAAATCTTAAAAAAAAAAAAAGAGTGACGCCCTTACATTTAAATTGGGAAGCAGTCATTATCGCAGGTTCTCCAAATGACTGTCACAAGCACCCTGGCACCCCTGGCCTGTCCCTGAACATCAGTCTGTTCCATCATCCAGCGACTAAAATGTTAACACCTAACCAACAGGTCACCTCAAGGATCCTGTTTTGGCACAATGGCCAGCATCTGGTTGACTTGATCAGCATTTGCACTATACTTGTGAAGTATTTTTAACAAAAAAACACATATGCCAAGAACATTGGTCCTCCTGGAAACCAGTTTGAGACCCTTGACTTATTCCAATTCCCCTTATTTGATAGTTGGGGAAACAAAGGTAGACACAGAAAAAGTTATTTAATTAAAGTTATGAAACAAGTCCCTGACAGACCTTGGTAAGAACCCAGGACTCCAAGTTCATAGGCCAGGGCTCTGTCCTCTTTATCAATAGCTACCAAACCCATGGAAAGCATGGATTGTTAAAAGCACATATTTCTCTTTACTCTTAACTGTGGAGAGCAGACTATTGGCTACCAGAGTGGGCAGATGGGGAGATGGGTGAAATAGATGATGGGGATTAAAGAGTGCACTTATCATGATGAGCACTGAGTGATGTATAGAATTGTTGAATCAGCTATATTGTACACCTGAAACTAATATAACAATGTATGTCAACTATACTGCAATTTAACAACTTAATTTTTAAAAGAGTGAAAAAAATAAAAACACAGATTTCCTCTCTTTATACCACCCGTGCCAAAACTCTGGGGTTGGCCCAGGCATGAATATTTTTCAAAAACTCTTTAGATAATTCTGATAATCATCAGATCTGCCAAACATTGCTGCAAACTGTACCGCTGGCATACCAGTAAACTTTAGCCACCCAACTTCCTCTGTGGGACAAAATTGGAAAGAAGGAAATCTCTATAGACATATTAGTTAAATAATTCTCATCAGAATTTCACATAGAAGACATTTGTATATATGTTGGGAGGGCAAATGTTTTTTCCCAAGCCCATTAAATCTGTCTCATTGTCATACTGAAGGGAAGAAAATTAAAGGAGGAAATTTTCAGAGATTGGCAATAATCAATGACCAGAGTAAGGGAGATTACATGAGAACCAGCATCAGAATAGGACAGAAAAATTTCAGCTGTGTCACTTACTAGCCAAACATCTTCAGATACCTCACTTAAGTTTTCTAAGTCTCACATTCTCCATCTGTAAAATGGGGAAAGCAATTTTGCTTAGTAAAGCAAAATAATCACAGATTTCAGAAAGAAATCAGTGAATTCTGGATTACCCTGGCTGTAGTTCCTCAGTGATAGTAAGAGATTCATTCAGAGAGCAAGTGGATATGCAGCTTCTGCTGTGCCCACAGGAGTGTCAATACAGCTTTATCAGCTCCTGCCCAAAGCCCAAGTCTAGCCACAAATTGAAGGACAACTGAGACCTTTGTGGGACCATCACATCTCTGGTGCTCATGCTGATGAGTCCAGCTCAGGTGTCAATAATTGACATTGGGGTTTTGTTAGCAGCAATGTGGAGTTGCCCTTGAAAGTCTGCTGGCATAGCCCACATGTAATTATAGAGCTTCCCTTAGTCATAAGGCAATTCTTACAGTACCTGACATATAGTGGCAACTGTGATGGCCATGATTATGATTGTATGGTATGGCAGAGTGATCTAGAATCCTACTCTAAAGCCAGACAAACCAAGGTGCAGCTATGTGACTTTAGATATTATTTCCAAATATCTCTAAGTCTCAAATCATCATCAGTGAAATTGAGGCAATAGTGGTTATCTCCTATATTGCATTATTACAAGAATTAAATGAGCTAATGTTGGAAAGAGTTAGCTTGGTGCCTGGCATATGATAGATGTTCAGTAAGTGTTCTGTTTGGTGATAACACTATTAATATTAACTTCAGCATTCAACCTCAAGTTTGAGAGAGCCTTGACAATAGCAGGTAAGATTTGGTACTAGAACCAGTAGCCCAACAGGCACCCACGGCCTGATGAGAGGTTTGCACAGAGCAAAGTCTATCTGGCCCCATGGGGGGGGCACACAAGTACCGAGAAGTTTAAGAGCCTCCTGCAAGTCTCCAAGCTCAGTAACGGGTTGTTTGCAATATAGCCTAAACCCACAGCCACCAACAGACCTCTCTTAGCCTCAAACCCTTCTGCCAGAAAGGCTGCTAGTAACTCATCCAACTACCCCTACTCTAGGGCTCGGTTGAGTGGGGCCAAGGAGAGGTGTTGAGGGATCTCAAGCTTCTGGTAGTCCAGGAGACTCCAGGAAATGCCAACTGCAGATCCCAGATCTCCACCCACTTCTTCCAGGCAGATCCAAATAATAAGTTCTTTAGGCAGGCAGCCAGTCAACTCAGGATTCCAAGACAAACAGTCTTCATATTATTTGATCTAAATTTCTAATCTTTCCTGAGAGTTGCAGCACAGGGCCTAGTAACAAGGAGACAAGCTACCAGAGAGAGAACACCTGTATTCAGAGCCCAGCTGTAGCACATTCTCAATGTGATCTTCTAAGATTGAAACAGATGTGATTATATAAAGAATTGTAGAATGTGAATCATGATGGTTGTTATTAACATTTATTATTATTACACATGCTATGAACTTTCACTCACAAAACTCAATGTGTAAAAATATAACTTTCTATAACTGAACTCAGTTTTTGAGTTAAGTCTCCATTTTGTCTGGCGCATAAACTTAATCTAGTTACCTCCAGATGTACTCATTCTTTCTCAGATAAATATAAAATTTCAGAATTAAAAGTCAGTGTTTTCTCCTGACTACCCTTTTTTACTGGACAGGAGATCTCAGATATCCAAAGGTGGTGGTGAGAGACAGGGCTCTCAATCTCATTGAATCTTGGCATGATGGAAGCAGTGGATCCACATTGACTCTGATCCACATATCTCCTCCAGACCCAAAAGTCCTCTCCTGACTAATTCCAAATTCAGATAGACATGCCTTTCCTTGTCACATATGAGGGGCTGTTTCAGGCTCTTTGGTAACTAGCTAGACACACAGAGCACCATCTATTTGCTCCCACCGCCAAGTATTGCTGCACCAATTTGTGGTAGGAATGCTTTGGCTATTCCCCAGACATATCTGGGAAATAAGCTAAGCTCCCCTCTGTAGAAGATCCCTTCAAACCCATTAGAGGTCTCTATAGTTATCATCCAGGTCATAGAGTCATGAACCAAATAGACTTCACCTCTGCCCTATGGAACTAGTGACAAAAGACAAACAGTAAAGTCAACACATAAAGGAATATAGGATTACAAATTGAGAAAGTGCTATAAAGATAATAAATAAAAGGCAATGGCATAATAAAATCTTGTTGGGGGGGTGCCTACTTATATAAAGTGATCAGAATCAGGTAAGGCTGTCTGAGGAGGTGATAGATAAGCTGAGACCTGAAGGAAGAGAAGGAGTGAAAATTAGGATTAGGAGGATGGGACAGACACTCCATGCATAGAAACAGATATGGAGAAAGGCCCTCAGGAGCATCCAAGCTTGATGTGGCATTGGAATACATAGTCAGAGTGGTTGAAACACAATCAACAAGCAGGGTCTAAAAGTTATGGTGAAGAGTTGGAATTTATCCTAAGTAAAATGTTAAGTCATAGAAACATTCACTTTTGGTTATTTCTTTTTATCATTAAGTGATTTTGAACAAGGATAAGATGGGCTTTCCCCCCCCTAGAATATTATATCAACAATAATTCTCAATACATACAGCATGGCTGACCCCGGGAGACATTTGGAAACATGTAGGGACATTTGTTGTTGTCACATTGATTTGAGTATACTAGTGCCATTTAGGGAGGTCCAGGGATGCTTAACACCCTGCAATATACAGGACAGGTCTACTCAATGAAGGATTGTTCTTCCCCAAGTCCCTGTGTTCCTAGCAACATATAGCAGGTATCTGGCAGCTGTGTGGAGGCCAGAGTGGGGATAAGACAAGAATATTAGCAGGGACATAATTAGGATTTCATTGACTTGTCCAGATGGGAAAAGATGATGGCAAGAGTAGGACTGGGACCTCAGGGATCAAGAAGAGTGAAAAAGTGGGCAGATATGAGCAGGCATCACAAATTGGCCACACTGTGTTTCTTGTTAAATGAGACACAGTCCCAGAGCCTTTCTCAACATCACTCCTGGTAGACATTAGTAACTGTTTCCACTTAACGGTTGAGGCAAACCTATTTGGAAAATATGTGATTTGGGTAGTCACTCAGAGATGGAGCAAAGAGGATACAAAGGGAAAAAATAGGGGCTAAGTCTGGAAAAAGATGTTATTGAATAATGTAATATTCAAGCAAGCACTACATGCCCAGATGAGCTTCTTAAATAAAAAGGACAATAGCTCTTCCCTCTTTTAGAGGATTCCTCCTAGAAGTCCACCAGATTGTTCCCTCTCTGTCTTTCACTCTATTCCCTACCAAAACCTCACAGCAGCAATTTGAGTGTTTTCCACAATTAAAAAAAAAAGTCCTTAAAGACTTGCCTATCACTCAGAAAATTAGCTGCCATGCATAATTAGGTTAATTTGGCATGATGTTCATCTGAAATGTGAACATGCTATTAATAATGAAAGCAAACATATGGAACAGGTGTCCTTGATCTGCTGAGAGAGTGTGGCTAAGCCATGAGCTCCACACACAAATTATCACTACGTCTTTCCCAGAAAAGAAGGTGACATGATTAAATAGACATCATAGAGGGGCACCTGGGTGGCTCAGTTGGTTAAGCACCTGCCTTTGGCTCAGGTAATGATCTCAGGGTCCTAAGATTGAGCCCCATGTCAGGCTCCCTGCTCAGTGGGGACTCTGCTTCTCCCTATCCCTCTGCCCCCTCCCCCTGGGCTCATATATGTTCACTCTCTCACATGCTCTATCTTTCTCAAATAAATAAATAAAAATCTTAAAAAAAAAAATCTCCCAGAGTCCCAGAATCTCAGAATAAGTCCCCACATAGTGAATTTGTAACTCTGTGGAAAGAGTTAGCATTCACCAGAGTAGATGACCCTAATCTTGGGCCAGTTCAGCAACAATTACCATCCAGAATCAGTTAACACTTACTGAATCTCCTTTCTGCCTCTTGATCAACCCCAACCTATATCCTTTTGTGGACAAAGATTACAGCCGGAGCTCTAGAATGAAGTTAACTTAAGTTTTCTATTCATGGATTTGAAAGAAATACAGTGGGTGGGAAACAGGAGATGTACATAGTTTACTTGTTTAAAATGCTGAATTCATTAGAATCTCTACCAGCTGCAGCTTCATTGAATCACAAAGTTCCCACACTGTCATAACTCATCCTGGAAGCTTGCTGCCCTTTTCCCCCAGGCAATGTGGCACTGTGATGCAGACTCACAGGTAAAAGTACTCATGTGAACACTTTGACACTAAGGAAAGTGTTTAAAACAAGCCTACCTAAATCCAAGATATTGAAAATAGACCACGAGGGTAGACTACAGCGGGAAAGCAAACTATGCTCTCTCTCCAGCCCCCCTGATTAATCCATGAGGGCAGTTGGGTCTATCTTTCCTACCAAATCACTTGAGAAGGTTTGTTCACCACAGACCAGGCTTTCTTGGGGCGCCTGGATGGCTCAGTTGGTTAAGTGTCTGACTTCAGCTCAGCTCATGATCTCAGGATCCTGGGATTGAGCCCTGTGTCAGATTCTTCCTTCTCCCTCTTCCCCTCCCCAAACCCCAGACATGGCCTCTCTCTCAAATAAATAAAATCTTTTAAAAAAATCAGACTTTTTAAAAATTTTGCTAAAGGATGCAAAAGCTTCCCTAACTATGTTCAACCATAACAGAAAATAGAATGGGAAACCCATGCATTAAAAGGCAATCTTTCAATGATTTTTGACTAGTAGATACTAAAGACATGATACTGGAAGGGAGGGGCAAGATGGCAGAGAAGTAGGAGACCTTGTTTTGGCCATTCCCCTAAAGTGAGCTAAATATTTACCAGAACGCTCCAAAAAACCATGAAATCAGCCTGAGATGTAAGATTATACACTTCTGGATCTCTACAAGGGCAGAAGACAGCAGTGGAGAAGTAAAGCAGAGTAGGAACACTTGGACTGATACTGGAGGATAAACAGAAGGGGGAGGGAGCCACCAGAAGTGACCCATTGTAAAGTAACACTCCAGTATGAAAGTGCCCTGTGATTGGGGACAAGTATTAACTTGGAGTCTGGTTAAAAGCACTCAAAAAGAGCAAAAGATCTTAAGGGGCAACTGGTGGAAACAGGCGGTCACGAGCATGGGCCTAGGCCCACATTCCCAGGAAGGACACCACCAGTGACCACCCAGGTCAGAGAGAGTCCAGTGGGGCCTTCAGTCTGTGTCCCTGAGTCTGTGGCTTTCTGCTGCTTGCACCACCACTTGGGCTGGGTGCACTCCTTGCTGCACCTGAGGAAGTCTGGTGTGGCCACCAGCTGGCTGTCTCTAGGACAGCAGTCCACTGTGGGGTCTGAACATACTCCTGCCCGTACCTGAGTGAGCCTGGTGTGAGTGCAGGTCTGCAATCCCTGGGTCTGCAGCCTTTCATGACCCATCGTGGGGTCTGAGCACTCCCAGCCCACACCTGAGAGAACCCAGCATGATCTCAGTTTGAGATACCTCCACCAGCAGCCTTCCATGACTCACCACAGGGTCTGCGTGCACCCTGCGTGGGTCTGGACCCTGGAAAGCAGTCCCAGCAAAGGCAGCCACCAGAAGCGGGTACCCCAGACCAATATCGCTCGCGGTTTTGGTGGCAAAGGAGAGCAGCGACAAGCAGGGGCCTCAGGTGACCACTGGGACTGTGGTTGGGGATGCACAGCCTGTGGGAGGCTGCGGTATGCAAAGGAGTTTGCAGAGGGGGAGTCTGTGTGTTCTGGACCATCCAGAGGGGAGCAGATGGAGGCTTCTCTCTGAGGCAGAGGTCTGGGTGCAGATTCTTTGCTCTGACACTCTGAAAAGCTGCAAAAAGCCAACAAAGAACAAAAACCTCCAGAGAGCAAAAGCCTAAAAAACCAGTTTCCACAGAGCCCAGCCCCTTGATAGCCCACAGATTGACTCAACCCAAGCAAGACTAACTGGAAAACAACACAGCAGGCCCCTCCCCAGAAGACAAGCCAAAAGTAAGAGGACAATAACCACAGGGTCTATAAATCTCTAAAACCCCAACATCAGGGGAATACAATATATTAAGCTCCCGGGTGCACCTTGTCTGGATCGTGGTTGATATATTCACTTACACATCCGCCAACCACCTCTCACCAAAATGACTCAGAGGAGGAACACCCAACAGAGGAAAAATTCAGAAACTGCACCCTCTCCCTCAGAACTATTGGATATGGATATAAACACTATGTCAGAAAGGGAACTCAGGGTAACAATTTTCCAGGCAATGGCTAGGTTGGAGAAAAACATTAGTGACAAAATAAAATCTCCAAGGGAAATGAGAGTCGATCTGGCAGAAGTTAAAAATGCTGTCAATGAGATCCAATCTAAACTAAATACTCTAACAACTAGGTTAACTGAGGCAGACGATAGAAGTAGTGATCTAGAGGACGGACTGATAGAGAAGAAGGATCAGGAGGAAGCCTGGAACAAACAGCTTAGAAGCCATGAAAACAGAATTAGGCAAATAAATGATGCCATGAAACGTTCCAACATCAGAATTATTGGGATCCCTGAAAGGGTGGAGAAAGAGAGAAGACTAGAAGATATAGTTGAACAAATTCTGGATGAAAACTTCCCCAACCTGGGAAAAGGAATAAGTGTTCATGTCCTAGAGGCAGAAAGGATTCCCCCCAAGATCAATGAGTCTAGAAAGACATCCAGACATGTGATTGTGAGATTCATGAATTATAATTTTAGACAAGAGTTCCGAAGGGCAGCTAGGGGGAAGAGATTCCTTATGTACAGAGGAAGGTCCATCACAATAACATTAGACCTGTCCACAGAAACTTGGCAAGCCAGAAAGGGCTGGCAAGACATATTCAGGGCACTAAGTGAGAAGAACATGCAGCCAAGAATATTTTATCCATCAAGGCTCACATTCAAAATGGATGGAGAGATAAAGAGCTTCCAAGACCTGCAAGGTTTAAAAGAGTATGTGACCACCAAGCTGGCACTACAAGAAATATTAACGGGTATTCTATAAAAGAAGAAAGAATCCAAGAATAACATAAAACAGAAATTTACAGTGACAATCTATAGAAACAAAGGCTGCACAGGCAACATGATGTCAATAAAAAATTACCTTTCAATAATCACTCTCAACGTCAGTGGCCTAAATGCTCCCATGAAACGGCACAGGGTTGCAGACTGGATAAAATGACAGAACCCGTCCATATGCTGTCTACAAGATACATATCTGGAACCTAAAGATACATCCAGACTGAAAGTGAAGGGATGGAGAACCATCTTTCATGCCAACGGGCCTCCCAAGAAACCTGGGGTAGCGATTCTCATATCAGATAAATTAGATTTTAGGAGAAAGACTGCAGTCAGAGATAGAGAAGGACACTACATCATTCTTAAAGGGTCTATCCTCCAAAAAAATCTAACAATTGTAAACATTTCTGCCCCCAATATAGGAGCAGCCAAATACATAAGCCAACTGTTAATCATAATGAAGATTCATATTGATATGAATACATTAATTGTAGGAGATCTTAACACGCCACTCTCAGTAACAGAGAGATCATCTAAACAGAAAATCAATAAAGAAACAAGAGGTTTAAAAAAAAAAAAAAAGAAACAAGAGGTTTGGATGACACATTGGACCAAATGGACCTCATAGATATATACAGAACATTCCACCCTAAATCAACAGAATACTCATTCTTCTCGAGCGCACATGGAACTTTCTCCAGAATAGACCACATACTGGGTCACAATTCAGAACTCAACTGATACCAAAAGATTGAGATGATTCCCTGCATATTCTCAGACCACAATGCTTTGAAACTGGAACTCAACCACAAGAAAAAGTTTGGAAGGAATTCGAACACTTGGAGGTGAAAGACCATCATGCTCAAGAATGTTTGGATCAACCAGGAAATCAAAGAAGAACTTAAACAGTTCATGGAAACCAATGAGAATGAAGACACATTGGTTCAAAACCTATGCGATACAGCAAAGGCAGTCCTGAGGGGGAAATACATAGCCATCCAAGCCTCACTCAAAAAGATTGAAAAATCCCGAATACACCAGCTCTCTTTACACCTTAAAGAACTGGAAAATCATCAACAGATTAAGCCAACCCCACACACAAGAAGGGAAATAATCAATATTAGAGCAGAGATCAACGAGTTAGAAACTAGAGAAACAGTAGAATGCATCAAGGAGACTAGAAGTTGGTTTTTTGAAAGAATCAATAACCACTGGCCAACCTAATCCAAAAGAAAAGAGAGACCACTCAAATTAATAAAATTATTAATGAAAGGGGAGAGATCACGACTAACACCAAGGAAATAGAAACAGTCATCAGAAATTATGATCAACAGCTATATGCCAATAAGTTAAACAACCGAGAAGAAAGGAGGCATTCCTGGAAACCTATAAACTTCCAAGACTGAAACAGGAAGAAATTGACAACTTGAATAGACCAATATCTAGTAACGAGATTGAAGCAGTGATCAAAAACCTCCCAAAAAACAAGAGCCCAGGACATGAAAGATTCCCTGGGGTATTCTACCAAACATTCAATGAAGAAATAATACCTATTATCCTGGAGCCATTTCAATAAATAGGAGCAGAAAGAAACCTTTCAGACTCTTTCTATGAAGCCAGCATCACCCTGATCCCCAAACCATGCAAAGACCCCATCCAAAAGGAGAAATTCAGACCAACATCCCTGATGAAAATGGATGCCAAGATTCTCAACAAGATCCTAGCTAATAGGATCTAACAGTACACTAAAAAGATTATCTACCATGACCAGTTGGGATTTATCCCTGGGATGCAAGGGTGGTTCAACACTCACAAATCAATCAATGTGACAGAACAAGTCAATAAGAGAAGAGAGAACCACATGGTCCTCTCAATTGATGCAGAAAAAGTATTTGACAAAATACAGCAACTGTTCCTGATTAAAACTCTTCATAGTGGGGCGCCTGGGTGACTCAGTGGGTTAAGCCTCTGCGTTTGGCTCAGGTCATGATCCCAGGGTCCTGTGATTAAGCCTTGCATTAGGCTCTCTGCTCAGTGGGAAGCCT
>JAPYYM010003494.1:0-11093 GCA_028534135.1 Potos flavus
CAGAAGACATGAACAGACACTTCTCCAAAGTAGACATACAAATGGCTAATAGACACATGAAAAAATGTTCATCATCATTAGCCATCAGGGAGATTCAAATCTAAGTGTATTTCCATGGGCTACTAGTGCCTATCCCTAACTTCCTCAGCTTCCTTCCTTTCTATCAGCTCATCTTGTGGATCTCTAATTTGTTCTTCTGCCTCATTTACCCTGGCTGTTAGAGTATCCAGTTTAAAGGGCATCTCATTCATAGCATTTTAAAGTTCATCCTGATTAGATCTCATTTCTGTCCTTAGAGATTCTATATTGTCACTAATGTTTTTTTTTCAAGCTTTGCTGTTGACTTCATGATTGCTATCCTGAAATCTAACTCTGACATCTTGGTTAAATCCATGTCCATTAGATCTGTAGCAGAGGACATTGTTTCTGGTTCTTTTCTTTGTTGGGAGTTCCTCCTCTTAGTCATTCTGTTGAGGGATGCTTGAGGGAATGGACAGAGACCAAAATATCAACCACATCCCAAGCAAAATGCAGCTTAGAAAAAATCTGAAGTAGTCGAAAACTACTACAGATATACCATCAAAGCCAAGGTAGTCCAAATCATTAAAATAGAAAGAAAAAGACAAGAGAAAAAGTAGGGGGAGGCCGGGAGAGAGATTATAATTAAGTTGCTGGGAAGCAACTTAAAAACATTGGTTGGGAAATAAGAATCTATTTGAAACAGGAACATGGTTATAAAAAAAGGAAAGAATAAGAAAAGAAACTAAAAAAGTAATGTAAAATTTTAGACTGAAATATAAGCGAGTCATTAGGGAACACTTGGAGCTCCCTATTTTATTTCCCCTGGCTCTGGAGTTTTACAGTCCTGTAGGAAATAACCTTATTTTTCACCTTTTTCTTCTAGTCTGTCTTCTGGGGGAGGGGCCTGCTGCTGAGCTTCTCAGGCGTCTTTGTCTGGGTAGAGTTGCCCCACACCTTGTCAGGGGTATAAGCTTAATGTGTGCTGATTGGCTGTGGGGCTTTTCTTTTGATGTCTTTCTACCTCTCTTTATTTTTTTTCTCATTTTCAGTCCAAAACTCAGCCTCTTTTCCATTGCACAAATAATTTTAGATAGATAAAAATTCGAATATAAAAATAAACATTTACAGTAAAGAGTAAATCACAGCAACAAAAGAACAAATACATAGAATGATTAATTGACAGCAGACAAAATATAAGAACTAACCATTTTAAAAATTTAAAAAGTAAAAAAAAGAAATATCATTTATTAACAGCGATACATGAAACAGTACAAAGCTGATTCTCAATATATAAGTTCTATAGAGTTCTAGGCTCTATAGAGTCTCCATGAGCACTGAATTAGTGAACAATGAACAACTGCTCGTAGGGGGAGAATAGAGTTAGAATTCTGGAATCTGTAGTTACATTTTTGCTAACCAATCAATATAACTTCTTTTAAACTTTTGTTTAACCTTATTAAACAATACATACACTTAACCTTATTCAATAGATATTGCTGTTTCATCAGTCTCCCAGCCAACAGCAATATAACTCCTACCAAAATGACGCTTATGTAACACACATATTTTCTTGGGAAGTTTTATCATAGATTTTAACACTTCTAGGTCCTATTTCAACACTATGCTTGGAGGCCGTTGTGAACAGAAAATTACCAACAAAAAACACAAATGTGGAAGTCATGGCATTAAATAGATCCTGAAAAGGGTACTTGTTTTCATTCTGAGACTTAAAACAAGGTGAAGTCTTGTCTTGTTTGACCTCCGCTGGAGACGTGAATATCAGACAATGCAAAATTCTCACTACTCTGTGCATTTTTGCAAATGACCCCAAAGCACCACTCAGATTGATTTGGGGATAAGAGATAAACATTAGTGAGCTGGCAAATTTGCAAATATGAAATCAGTATATAATGAGGATCTACTGAAATAGAGTCTAACATTATAAATTGAGTTTGAAAATCGAAAATCCAGTGAATTCCAAGAAATCAAAAAGTGAGGCATCTGTGAATGTTGTTCTGAGGGCTCTCTCTTGGCTTCGAATAAATAACATAGAAGGAGTGAGAAAATATCTTGGCTTCATTCATTCCATTCCTGTACCTTCTGCTTCATGAGATTGATGCTAATTGTAGGGAAAGGGGCAGGCCACCAAGAAGGGGGGGGAACTAATCAGTATACTACGGCAGCCCACTAGGAAGGCTTACTTGAGGTTTTAAGTAAATATACGTTAATTGTTATCCTGAAAAAAATCAAAGCACTAACTACCTTGTATTTATATATACTTTTAATGTGATTTTGTATTTTGAGATGTTTCACACTACTTGAGATTTCCATGTATGTTATATTCATCTTCAATTTACCTGATTCAGGTAATGGAGACGTACTCCCCTGGGAAGAGTTATCTCTTCTTCTTCTTCTTCTTCTTCTTTTTTTTTTTTTTTTTTTTGCCTTTTAATTTTTTATTTATTTATTTTATTTAATTTTATTTTATCTTATTTTCTTTTATTTTCCCAATTATTTTTTTTAGTATTTCAGTGTTCCAAGATTCATTGTTCATGTACCACTCTCAGTGTTCCATGCAATATGGGCACTCCTCAATACCCACCACCAAGTTCACTCAACCTCCAACCCCCCTCCCCTCCAAAACCTTCAGTTTGTTGCTAAGAGTCCACAGACTCTCATGGTTCATCTCCCTCTACAATTTCTGCCAATTCATCCTTCCTTTCCTTCTCACAATGTCCTCCATGTTTTTGCTTATGCTCCACACGTAAGTGAAACCATATATAATTAACTCTTTCTGCTTGACTTATTTCTTTCAGCATAATCTCTTCCAGTCCTGTTCATGTTGATACAAACGTTGGGTATTCATCCCTTCTGATGGAGGCATAATATTCCATTGTATGTATGGACCATATCCTCTTGAACCATTCATCTACTGAAGGGCATCTTGGCTCTTTTCACAGTTTGGCGATTGTGGCCATTGTTGCTATGAGCACTGAGGTACATGTGGCCCTTCTTTGTACTGCATCTGTATCTTTGGGGTAAATACCCAGTAGTGCAATGGCAGGGTCATAGGGTAGCTCTATTTTTAATTTCTTCAAGAATCTCCACACTGTTTTCCAAAGTGGCTGCACCCACTTGCATTCCCACCAACAGTGGAAGAGGGTTCCCCTTTCTCCACATCCTCTCCAACATATGTTGTTTCCTGTCTTGTTGATTTTGGCCATTCTAACTGGTGTGAGATGGTATCTCAGTGTGCTTTTTATTTGAATCTCCCTGATGGCTAATGATGATGAACACTTTTTCATGTGTCTGTTAGCTATTTGCATGTCTACTTTGGAGAAGTGTCTGTTCATGTCTTCTGCCCATTTTTTGACGTGATTATCTGTTTTTTGAGAGTTGAGTTTGAGGAGTTCTTTATAGATATTGGATATCAGACCTTTGTCTGTAGTGTCATTTGTGAATATCTTTTCCCATTCCGTGGGTTGCCTGTTTGTTTTGTTGACTGTTTCCTTTGCTGTGCAGAAGCTTTTTCTCTTGATGAAGTGCCAAAAGTTCATTTTCGCTTTTGTTTCCTTTGCCTTTGGAGACATGTCCTGAAAGAAGTTGCTGTGGCTGATGTGGAAGAGGTTACTGCCTATGTTCTCCTCTAGCATTTTGATAGATTCCTGCCTCAGGTTAAGGTCTGTTATCCATTTCAAGTTTATCTTTGTGTATGGTTAAGAGAATGGTCCAGTTTCATTCTTCTACATAAAGTTGTACAATTTTCCCAGCACCATTTATTGAAGAGATTGTCTTTTTTTCACTGGATGTTTTTTCTGCTTTGTCAAAGATTATTTGACCGTAGAGTTGTGGATCCATATCTGGGCTCTCTACTCTGTTCCACTGGTCTATGTGTCTGTTTTTGTGCTAATACCATGCTGTCTTGGTGATCACAGTTTTGTAGTAAAGCTTGAAATCAGATAATGTGATGCCCCATCTTTGTTTTTATTTTTCAACATTTCCTTAGCAATTTGGGGTCTTTTCTGGTTCCATACAAATATTAGAATTGTTTTTTCCAACCGTTTGAAAAATGCCGGTGGAATTTTGATTGGGATGGCATTGAAAGTGTAGATTGTTCTGGGCACTGTAGACATTTTAACAATGTTTATTCTTCCAATTCAAGAGCATGGAATGCTTTTACAACTTTTTGTGTCTTCTTCAACTTCTTTCATGAGTGTTCTGTAATTCCTTGAGTACAGATCCTTTACCTCTTTGTTTAGGTTTATTCCCAGGTATCTTATGGTTTTTGGTGCTATTATAAATGGAATCGATTCTCTAATTTCCCTTTCCATACTTTCATTGTTAGTATATAGGAAAGCAACAGAATTCTGTGCATTGATATTCTTTCCTGCCACACTACTGAATGGCTATATGAGATCTAGTAGTTTAGGGGTGGATTCTTTTGGGTTTTCCATATAAAGTATCATGTCATCTGCGAAGAGAGAGAGTTTGATTCTTCTTTGCCAATTTGAATACATTTTAGTTCTCTTTGTTGTCTGATTGCTGTTGCTAGGACTTCTAGTATTATGTTGAACAAGAGTGACAAGAGTGGGCATCCTTGTCGTGTTCTTGATCTCAAAGGGAAGGCTGTCAGCCTTTCCCCATTGAGAATGATATTCGCTGTGGGCTTCTCACAGAGAGATTTTATGAAGTTGAAAATATTCCTTCTATCCCTGTAGTTTGAAGAGTTTTAATCAGGAACGGATGCTGAATTTTGCCAAATGCTTTTTCTGCATCAATTGAGAGGACCATATGGTTCTTCTCTCTTCTCTTATTGGTTTGTTCTATCACATTGATTGATTTGCGAATGTTGAACCACCCTTGCATCCCAGGGATAAATCCCACCTGGTCATGATGAATAGTCTTTTTAATGTGCTGTTGGATCCTATTAGCTAGGATCTTGTTGAGAATCTTGGCATCCATATTCATCAGGGATATTGGTCTGAAATGCTCCTTTTGCATGGGGTGTTTGCTTGTTTGGGGATCAGAGTAATGCTGGCTTCATACAAAGATTCTGGTAGTTTTCCTTCTGTTTCTATTTTTTGAAACAGTTTCAGGAAAATAGGTATTCTTTCTTCCTTGAATATTAGGTAGAATTCCCCAGGGAATCCGTCAGGTCCTGGGCTCCTGTTTTTTGGGAGGTTTTTGATCGCTGCTTCAATCTCATTGCTAGATATTTGTCTATTCATGTTGTCAATTTCTTCCTGTTTCAGATTGGAAAGTTATAGGTTTCCAGGAATGCGTCCATTTCTTCTAGGTTGTTTAGCTTATTGGCATATAGATGTTGATAATAATTTCTGATGATTGTTTTTGTTTCCTTTGGATTAGCCATGATCTATCCCCTTTCATTCATAATTTTCTTAATTTGAGTTAATTTCTTTTGGATTAGTTTGGCCAGTACCTTATCGATCTTATTGATTCTTTCAGAAAACCAACTTCTGGCTTTGTTGATGCATTCTACTGTTTTCTAGTTACTACCTCATTGATCTCTGCTCAAATCTTAATTATTTACCTTCTTGTGCGTGGGGTTGGCTTAATTTGTTGTTGATTTTTCCAGTTCTTTAAGGTGTAAAGAGAGCTGGTGTATTCGGGATTTTTCAGTTTTTTTGAGTGAGGCTTGGATGGCTATGTATTTCCCCCTTAGGACCGCCTTTGCCGTGTCCCATAGGTTTTGGACCGATATGTCTTCCTTCTCATTGGTTTCCATGAATTGTTTAATTTCTTCTTTGATTTCTTGGTTGATCCAATCGTTCTTGAGCAGGTTGGTCTTTAGCCTCCAAGTGTTTGAATTCCTTCCACACTTTTTCTTGTGGTTGAGTTCCAGTTTCAAAGCATTGTGGTCTGAGAATATGCAGGGAATCATCTCAATCTTTTGGTATCGGTTGAGTCCTGATTTGTGACCCGGTATGTGGTCTATTCTGGAGGAAGTTCCATGTGCCCTTGGGAAGAATGAGTATTCTGTTGTTTTAGGGTGGAATGTTCTGTATATACCTATGAGTTCCATTTGGTGCAATGTGTCATTCAAAGCTCTTGATTCTTCATTGGTTTTCTGTTTAGATAATCTGTCTGTTACTGAGAATGGCGTGTTAAGATCTCCTACAATTGATGTATTCATATTGATATGACTCTCTATTTTGATTAACAGTTGGCTTATGTAGTTGGCTGCTCCTATATTGGGGGCATAAATATTTACAATTGTTAGGTCTTCTTGGAGGATAGACCCTTTAAGAATGATGTAGTGTCCTTCTGTATCTCTGACTACAGTCTTTCGCTTAAAATCTAATTCATCTGATAGAAGAATCAGCACCCCAGCTTTTTTTTGAGGCCCGTTGGCATGAATGATGGTTCTCTATCGCTTCATTTTCAGTCTGGATGTATCTTTATGTTCCAAATGTGTCTCTTGTGGACAGTATATTGACAGGTCCTGTAGTTTTATCCAGTCTGCAGCCCTGTGCCATTTTATGGGGGTATTTAGGTCATCGACGTTGAAAGTGATTATTGAAAGATAAGTTTCTATTGACATCATGTTGCCTGTGAAGTCCTTGTATCCATAGATTGTAAGTTTCTGTTCTATGTCACTCTTGGGTTTTCTACTTTTATAGAACGTGCTTTAATATTTCTTGTAGTGCCGGCTTGGTGGTCACATACTCTTTTAATCCTTGTCAGTCTTGGAAGCTCTTTATCTCTCCATCCATTTTGAATGTGAGCCTTGCTGGATAAAGTATTCTTGGCTGCATGTTCTTCTCATTTAGTGCCCTGAACATGTCTTTCCAGCCCTTTCTGGCTTGCCAGGTTTCTGTGGACAGGTCTGATGTTATTCTGATGGGTCTTCCTCTGTACATAAGTGATCTCTTCCCCCTAGCTTCCCTCAGGACCTCTTGCCTAAAACCGTACTTTGCACATTTTACAATTATGTGTCTAGCTGATATTCTAGACTCTTTGATCCTTGTGGGTGTCCTTTCTGCTTCTAGGAAACGAACTCTTCTTCCATTCCCCAACATGGAGAAATTTTCATCCAGAATTTGTTCAGCTATATCTTCTAGTCTTCTGTCTTTCTCTACCCCCTCAGGGATTCCAATAATTTTGACATTGGAACGTTTCATGGCATCATTTATTCCCTAAGTCTGTTCATTGTTCCTAAGCAGTTTGTTCCAGTCCTCCTTCTGACCCGTGTTCTCTACCATCTTGTCCTCTACATCACTAATTCTATCCCCTCTCTCCGTAACTCTAGCTGTTAGACTATTTAGATTAGATTGGATCCCACTGATAGTGTTTTTAACAACTTCCATACTGGTTTTCAGTTCTGCCCTTAGAGATTCTATGTTGTCATTAATGTTTTTCTCCATCCTAGTCATTGCTTGGATAATTGTTACCCTGAATTCCCTTTCTGACATACTGTTTACGTCCATGTCCAATAGTTCTGAGGGAGAGGGCGCAGTCTCTGGGTTTTTCCTCTGTTGGGTGTTCCTCCTCCTAGTCATTTTGATGAGAAGTGGATGAGAGGATGTATAGCTGAATATTTCACTCACTCCAGGCAGAGGGCACCCTGGAAGGTTTTGGAGCAATTGGAATTCACCATCAAAAAGAAAGAATAAAGATAAAAAAAAGAGAGAGAGAAAGAGAAAAAAAGAGATTCCAGCCCGAATGGGCCCCCAAAATAAGATTTATAAGGTATATAAACAAACACGAACAAACATAAAGACCGACAAAAGTATATGACAAGAAATAAAAGAACCTAGTCAGAATGAACCTCAAGAATAAGATTTATATAATATCAGAACAAAAGAAAATACATAGAAACACTGACAGACGGATAAGATGGGAGGGTGGTTATAAGTCCTTGATATGTTGTATTAAGCCTCTAGCTGTAATGTCAAGTAGTTTAAAAAAATAAAAAAAAAAAACAAAACAAGAAACTTGAGAACATGTGAAGAAATATAGAAATATAGAAAGAAAAAGCTTATATTTATGAAATATACAGGTGTTAGTGTATTATTGGGAGCTTAATATATTGATTTTCCCTGATGTTGGGATTTTATATTTTTATGGGGACCCTGTGGTTATTGTCCTCTTGTTTTTTGGCTTGTCTTCTGGGGGAGAGGCCTGTCGCATTGTTTTCCAGCCAGTCTTACTTGAGTTGAGTCTCCCTGCCCCCAGTCAAGCAGCTGGGCTCTGTGGAAATGGTTTTTCAGGCTTCTGCTCTCTGGAGGTTTTTGTTCTTTTACAGCTTTTTCACCTTTTCAGAGAGTCCAAGCAAGGAATCTGCCCATACGCAGACCTCCACACCGCAGAGAAGCTTCAGTCTGCTCCCCTCTGAGTAGTCCAGAATACAGTGTCCCCTCTACAAGTTTCGCTCACACCACAGCCTGCCACAGGTGATGAGCACCACTAGCCACCATCTCAGTGGCCCCACAAGGCCCTCACTAGCCTTTGCACCCTCACGTGACTAAAGTTGCGAGGTCTAGGAAACTCAATTCTGGTGGCTGTCATTGCCACGACTGCTCTCCAGGCTCCAGACCCGTGCCAGGTGTGCTCAGATTCCTGCCCGAGATCCGGCTACCCAGGTTCTCTCAGGCACTGGCTGGGAGCACCCAGACCCTGCGGCAGGCTCTGGACGTCCTGTGGTCCTAGAGGCCACCGGATAGGGCTCCTACCTGGTCTCTCAGGGGCTTGAGGGAGTGCACACAGTCCACGTAGTGCTGCACACAGAGAGAAGCTGCAGGGCATGGACCACACCAGGCTCTCTATGGCAGTTCCAGGAGTGCACCCCACCCACGAAATGGTGCAAGGAGTGGAAAGCTGCAGGTTCATGAACCACAGACGGAACCCCCCGCCAGTCTCTCTTTGATGCCGGTGGTGTCCTTCCTGGGAACGTGGGCTTTGGCCTGTGCCCGTGACCACCCACTTCCCCTAGTTGGTCCTTAAGATCTTTTGCTCTTTTTAAGTGTTTTTAACCGGACTCTAAGTTAATGCTGGTCCCCAAACACAAGGCAATTTCCTTTGGGGTATTACTGTCCTTAGGTCACTTCTGGTGGCTTCATCCCCTTCTGTTTATTCTCTGATATAGGTTGTAGTGTTGCCACTCTGCTTTACCTCTCTGCTGCTGCTTTCTGCTCCTGTAGAGATCCAGAAGTGAAAAATCTTACTTCTCAGGCTGATTTCATGGGTGTTGAGCGTGTTCTGGTAGATATCCAGCTCACTTTAGGGCACTGGTTGTAACAGGGTCTCCTACTTCTCTGCCATCTTGCCCTCCCTTTTTCTGCTTCTCTTTAGAGGGCCAGAGCTCATATGGTGGTGTGAGTATCTCTGGCCCAGAGCCTAAATATTGTGGTACACCACCACCCCCAATAAGTCCTCCAGGTCAATCCGTCTCCACCTCTGCACTATCAACCTCCACAGAATCATGTAATTCATGTCCACTGCCCCTCAGGGGCACCCACAGGAATCATGGGGAACCATGAGTGTCTCTGTGCTTTGTGACTTTGCAATTGCTAGCCACTGTAGGCTAGCACAGGCACCATCTTCCACAGCTCCCAGGTCATACTGGGATCTGCCCCAGCATCCTTTCATGGACCACACTGCCCTGAGAGCTGTCCCTGTCATGGATGCAAGGTATTCTATATCTCCCATAAGAATTTATTTTATTTTAATTAATTAATTTATTTTTTAATTTATATTTTCTTTTTTCAGTGTTCCAAGATTCATTGTTCATGTGTCACACCCAGTGCTCCATGCAATATGTGCCCTCCTCAATACAAACCACCAGGCTCACCCAAACACTCCCCTCCTCCCCTCCAAAACTCTCAGTTTGTTTCTCAGAGTTACAGTCTCTCATGTTTCATCTCCCCCTCCATTTTCTCCCAATTCACTCTTCCTTTCCTTCTCTCAATGTCCCCCATATTTTTCCTTATGCTCGACATGTAAGTGAAACCATATGATAATTCACACTCTCTGCTTGACTTATTTCACTCAACATTAGCTCTTCCTGTCCTGTTCATGTTGATATAAAAGTTGGGTATTCAGGGGCGCCTGGGTGGCTCAGTGGTTTAAAGTCTCTGCCTTCAGCTCAGGTCATGATCTCAGGGTCCTGGGATCGAGCCCCACATTGGGCTCTCTGCTCAGCGGGGAGCCTGCTTCCCCTTCTCTCTCTGCCTCCCTCCCTGCCTACTTGTGGTCTCTCTCTCTCTCTGTCAAATAAATAAATAAAATCTTTAAAAAAAATTTGGGTATTCATCCTTTCTAATGAAGGCATAATATTCCATCGTATATATAAACTATATCTTCTGTATCCATTCGTCTGTTGAAGGGCATCTTGGCTCTTTCTACAGTTTGGCAATTGTGGCCATTGCTGCTATGAACATTCGAGTACATGTGGCCCTTCTTTGTATTGCATCTGCATCTTTGGGGTAAATACACAGTGGTGCAATTGCAGGGTCATAGGGTAGCTCTATTTTTAATTTCTTGAGGAATCTCCACACTGCTATCCAAAGTGGCGGCACCAACTTGCATTCTCACCAACAATGGAAGAGGGTTCCCCCTTCTCTTCAACCTCTCCAACATTTGTTGTTTCCTGTCCTGTTGGTTTTGGCCATTCTAACTGGTGTAAGGAGGTATCACAGTGTGGTTTTGATTTGAATCCCCTGATGGCTAATGATGCTGAACATTTTTTCATGTGTGTGTTAGCCATTTGTATGTCTTCTTTGGAGAAGTGTCTGTTCATGTCTTCTGCCCATTTTTTGACGTGATTATCTGTTTTTTCAGTGCTGAGTTTGAGGAGTTCTTTTTTTATTTTTATTTTTTTCCCAAATACTTTTATTTTATTTTTTCAGCGTTACAAGATTCATTGTTTATGTATCACACCCAGTGCTCCATGCAATACGTGCCCTCCTCAATACCCACCACCAGGCTCGCCCATCCCCCCACCCCCTCCCCTCCAAAACTCTCAGTCCCTTGTTCTGAGTTCACAGTCTCTCATTTTAGATCTTAGATATCAGACCTTTGTCTATAGTGTCATTTGCGAATATCTTCTCCCA
>JAPYYM010003495.1:0-11092 GCA_028534135.1 Potos flavus
AGGGTGGCTGGGGGGTAGGGGCGGGTAGAGATAGGGTGGCTGAGTTATGGACATTGGGGAGGGTATGTGCTATGGTAAGTGGTGTGAAATGTGTAAACCTGATGATTCACAGACATGTACCCTGGGGCAAATAATACATTATGTGTTAATTTTTAAAAAAATAAATAATTCTTAAAAAAAAAAAAAAAAGAAATATTCCATGGCTCTTCCATTCTGATTTGGCACTCCTGCTTCCAGTTCTTCACTAGAGTGCATTTGATAAATGCTTGTTTGCACATCTATCTCTCCCAAAGTATGTGAGCCCCTTGTTTGCATGAGCTGGATCTTATGTATTTCTGTATTCCTTCATGCATGTCAGGTGTTCATAAAATGTTTCAAAAAAGAAAAAAAAAGGAGGGAAGGAAAAGAGGAAAGAAAGAAGTTATAATTGTAAAATTTCTGCAAGGGAAATATAAACTGATTTTGCAATGCCATATACAAACTGTCGTACTTTGGGCACACTATTTAACTGGATGACTGGATTCCTGTCTCAACTCTATTTTTTACTGGGTGTATGGCAAAACATTTATTTCATTAGGTCTTTATTTATTAACCTATAAAATGGAAAGCGCACAAACAAGATAGTGTCAAAGATCCTTTCTTAAGATTTGAAGCCTCTTTAAAAAAAAAAAAGATTTGAAGCCTCTTTATATCAAGAAACACTTCGTCGGTTTTTGCTCTATTCAAGACACTTCATTAGGTGTGGGGATACATAATTGAATCAGGCACGATTTTTGTCCTGGAGATTGTGCCTCAGTTTCCCCATCTGTAATTTAGGCAAATGACTTTTAAAGGCTTTTTCAACTTGAATAGTGCAATGATTCTGTGCATGTAAACTCATCTGCTATGCGAACTTAGGTGGATGTTTTTTCTTCTTCAAACATGAGTTTTCTAATCTGTAAAATTAGATGGTTGGACAAAATGATCTCTAAGGGCCCCTTGAGTTCTGATATTCTTTGGTAATAAAGTTCATATGGTAGATGTGCACCTAAATAATGCTTTGCTCCTAGTCTTCCTGAGAATCCCTGTTTTCCAATATTAGAGACTTTTATGGGTGAATATGTGGGCAAGGTAGAGGGACTCAGGGATGAAGAAAATCCTCATAGCAGTCTAAACTGCTTTTTTTTTTAACCTCCTCCAACACACACACACACACACACACACACACACACACACACACACTGCCCCACTAGCCTATGTGTGCTAGGGTAAGACTGCCCTCAGAGTATGGGCAGGGATATCTGGGCAGCTGTGCCCATCTAGAGGCTAGGTTCTAACTGAGTACAAAAAGCAGGTTTAATTAATAAGAAAATGAATAAATCAAAGGAAGTTTTTTCTTGCTGATCAAGTATATATTCATTCCCATTCTCTCTCCCTTTCTTACTCTCTCTGTCACTGCTTCATGTTTTTTCCCTTAGAAATATATCCAGATTAAAGGACATGAGGGATGATGACTGGGAGGTTCTCTGATTGGCTAACCAATGGTTTCTCCTTTTAGAGTGTGACAGAGATTGGGTGGGGCTTTCTCTTTGCCCTATCAGGCCTTGAGGTTCAGCCAGACTGGTTCTCCTTCTCCTGTAGGCAAAGGTTCCCGAATGGCTTTTTCTCTAGAAAGCCTATCCTGAACATTGGCCAAGGAGACTGTGACTCCAGTGGCATGGTGACCAGGAGTGGAACAAAGGACTAGCTGAGCAAAACTGACCTGAGCAGGAGGAGTTGACATAAGCAAACATTGACTGATAGTGAGAACTCAACTAAGGCAGTAATAAACCATAGAACCATAGCACCACACCATGTTCTAGCTTGAAGTGGCTTGTGGTGAGCACTGTGGAGACCATGAGGAACACTGGATTGTGAACCAATGGACCTAGGTTCAATACCTATCTCCAGTCATGCTCAAGTTGCATGAATTTAGGCAAGTCATTTCAGTTGTCTGAGTCTCAGTTTGGATTTTAATTTTAGTTTTTACCCATGAGGTCGGTATTGATAACATTTTTAACAAAGAGCCTAATATAAATCAAGACTAGGGATTGGCAAAAATTTTAAAGAACAAATAGTAAATAGTTTAGGTGTTGTGAAGCGTATGGTTTTTGCTGCAACTACGCAATTCTTCCCTTATAGCATGAAAGCAGGCAAAGACAATATGTAAAATAATGGGCATGGTTGTGTACCAACACAACCTTACTTATAAAAACAAGTAGAGTGGGCCATATTTGGCCGACATGTCAAAGTTTGCAGATCCCCAGTCAAGGTTAAGTGGTTTCCAAAAAAATTTTTTTCACTTTATTTTTCAGAACAGAGGAGGTGACATTACTCTCTATTCTATATTGCCCAGCAGGTGTTCTGTTTCCAGCTTTGGTCCTCATTCTCCAAAAATGATACAGAATATGTAGATTGGGTACAGAGAAGAGGCCAGTAGAATGAAGTAGAGGCAAGATCCCAGGTTCTGTGTCAAATCACTGAATGAACTGGAACTCAGGTCTTGTGATAGAGCAGACAGAAAGGACAGAGTCTGTGTGGTAACAAGGAGCTAAAATCCATGGGTAGAAGCCACAGAGGGAAAGAGTTCATTCCACACAAGGAAGACTTTTGTAAGTAACTTGTCTATTCATGAGTACCTGTAACTGGAAATGTGCAAGCAGGGCTTGAAAAACCAGTTGGGTGGAGTTCATTAAAAGGAATCAGGATGGGGATTTGATGAGCTGATTTTGGAGGTTTGGTCAAGTTTTAAGCTTCTGTTTTTCCTTCCCCGCCCACTGGATCAAAAACATGGATGTGCCTTGTGAAGTTGATTTTCTTCATTTACCTAACACCCCATCAGCAGTAGTTGGGGCCCGGTGCTATGCTAAGCTACTGTGACACAAAGTACAAATTCAATAAAGAGTACCATAAAATAATCACCCATAATTTTGGAGAAGATTGGTTACTGCAGAAATTGAAAGCAGATGGAAAACTATGAGTCAGCAGCAAGACTTTAGCTCTCTCTTTTCAGATTAAGTACAAGAGAGGTAGAACACAGGTGGCATATAACTTATTTGGACTGATCCTACACAAGCTGAAGTAATAGCACTTTGCAGACTGAAAATAATCAGTTGAACAGAAGTAGCAGAAAATCAGCAACAAGTTTCCTTATTTATAACAAATCACATCACTTCCAACCCCTGGAAGCACAGTGAGATATACTTCTCCAGGGGAAGAGTTAATCTTTAGTCTTCTAAGAGGTCTTGTCTCAGTTTGATCTCAGTGGGAGTTCCTTCAAGTTTCCCAGTCTGTCCCAGTTTCATTGCATCCAAATGTTTCTAGAATATGGAGTAAGGTTGATCAATTCTCTGGGATCTAGACGTCATAGCTATCCAATCTTATTTCTTGAGTTTCTCTTGCCTCTTAGAATTATAATGTCATAGATTGAGTGTGTAAGATACTTAAACTGTCCCTAAAACCATCAAGTGGAGCCTCTCCTTTGAAAGCCTCATTTGCTCTTTATGTACCATGCTCTCAAATCTCTGAAAGATGCAGCTTGTTGGAGAATGTGGGTTTTAAAAGTCATATAACTCTGGCTTAAAATTTTGATCAAACTAGTAATGAGAATCTTAGGCAAGTCATGTTTACTCTCTAAACTTCTGTTTCTTTCCTTGCAAAGTAAGAGTAACAATATCTAACTCACATGTTTATTGTAAAGATTTTAATACTACATCCAACAACCTAATATAGTGCCTGACATATATTTTAAAATTAAATCAATGATATCTCTTATTATCAAAAAAGTGTGTGTTCACTGCAGTCAATCCTCTGGGTTTTAGTTCGACATTGCCATTTACTGGTTGTGTAACTTTGAGCAAGTCAGCTTATTAATTGGGAGTTCAGTTTTCTCACTTAGACATTAGCAGTAGTTAGTTTCTTGGGGTGTTGGAAAAAATAAATGAGATAAGTATATGTAATATACCTCTCACATGGTATGGCACATAGTGGGTGTTTAATAACTGGGAATACCTATGCTAATTGTTATGAAATCTTACTCAGTCCCCTGCTCACTGTACAGGCCCTCCATGGGTTTCATAACCAGCTGAGTGGAATGACTGCATTCTCCTACTCCCACAAGATGGCAGTGTGATGCTCTACTAAACTAAGTTGGGTTACAGTGAGGTTAGAGTATCCTTGGAACTTCTGGGAGACAGAAAAGAGCTCGGCACCCCACGAAAGCCTGCTGGCCAGAGCATGACCCTATCCTTGGCCCATTCTTATGTACTCATTACTCCTTCCTTTAATCCTTCTTATGCTGCCCCCTTCACCAGCAATTGGCATAAGTTACAAGTTCTTGGGCGTGGGGTGGAGAATGGGGCAGAAGAAAGAGGGAACATTTGTGAGGACCACTCATCTGTTGATGAGCATTTGACTGGGGATGAACATGTGACTTCAATGACCCTGGTTTCTAGTAGTCTGATCTTCCACTAACTTATTCTATGATCCAGGACAAGACTTGTTTTTTTTTTCATCTCTACCTATAAAATGGTATCTTCTGGCTCAGGACATCTCTTGTTCTGACATTCGAAGAATCTTAAAGCTGGACTCATAGGAAAACAACATAAAATTAGAATATCTGATTTTTTTGGGTTACTTACAGAGAAAAATTTGAAGGTATCTGATATTCAAATAGGTCTGTGACTCTTCTATATAATCCTGGGGTCAGGGGGAATAGACTTAATAATGTCCTTAAAATGATGAGATCTATAATTCAAGCTGTTGAAAACATTTCAGTATGAAAATACAGAAGTCTGATAAGCATTCTGGGAAACCTGGGGATGGCTGCCCAGCCCTAGCCCTAGATAAGGAGGGTCAAGGATGAGCCAGTAGCTGGCGAGATGCCCCATCATTCCAGGACAATGTTTTGTGAAAATGACCTGGGCTTTTGCCCCAGAATGGTATCTGACATTTATTTAACCCCATTAAATTTAGATCCAAATCTCAGGAGCTTCATTTCCTAGCTGTGTGATCTGGGGCACTGGTTAGAAACCCTTTGAGAATTCTAGTTGGAAACAAGTAAAATTGTATCTTAAAACTTTGTCATCTTGGGGCACCTGGGGGTTCAGTTGGTTAAGTGTCTGCCTTCGGCTCAGGTCATGATCCTAGTGTCCTGAGATTGAGTCCTGTGTTGGGATCCCCACTCAGTAGGGAGCCCATTTGTCCCTCAGCCCCTCCCTCTGCTCATGCTCTCTCTCACTCTCTTTCTCAAAAAAATGAAAAAAAAATCTTTAAAATAGTAAGTCATCTTAACATTGGCACTTTTTAAATCTTATGGATCACAGACCCCTTTGAGAGTTGAGAGTTTAGGGAGAGTCCTGCTCTCTAAAAAGACGTTGACTCATAAAAAAGTGTGTTTCACCATTTACTCCAGTTTATGTCTCCTACCTTAAAGGTCAAGAGAACAATTGAATGTACAAATTTACCTTAAAATATGTGCATCAGAAAGTGGCATACAGATTGGGATGGGAAGGGCCCTGTTATAGAAACAAAGAGGCACAAATGCTGGCATGGGAACTGAATGGGAAAAGGACGCACAGGCTTCCAAATTTCACATATTTTGGTTTAGTTTGCAAAACTATCTTAATTTTGGCCATAACTACATCAGAAACATTACATAAATTGACAGAACGTCTTCAGCTCCGATTCCATATTCAGTGGGCAGATTTATGACTAGGGAGTAACCATCTGTCATTTTGAGAGAATTTACCCAGAGACATTTGGAATCCTGAAATCTGAAGACATTACTAATTGAGATGCAAAAGCTTAGTAAAAACTATGATTACTCACCACTGTGTGATATGTGTCCACACTCTAGTCATCCTATCTATATTTTTCTAATTCTTAGCCAGCAATTTTGTAATACACAACTACATCCTTATCACCATTCTGAAATATAAAACTTAATTAATATTTTTGTTTTGAAATTACTTTCTTCTTCCACTGTGAACATTCACAAAACAATTTCATACCCTTTGATCTCGATTCAACCTCATGACAACCTTCAAATCAATAAAAACATATGTCCAATGATTTTTATATGCCCCCTCTCAGTATTCAGAACAGATCACAGGGTGACAGCTTCCATTCCATGTGAACCAGATTTCTCCTGTTTGAATCTGAACACACTAAAAGGAAAAGGGGATCCTTTTCAAAATCAATCTTCTTACTCCCAAGAGCCTCCTTTTGAGGGCCAAGATTCTCCTCACATTCACAGAATCACAGATAAGAGGGACTCAGGAATTATATCACAGGTGTTTTTTTTTTTTTAATTACATTTTTTTCATTGTTCCAAGATCCATTGTTCATGCACCACACCCAGTGCTCCATGCAATACGTGCCCTCCTCAATACCCACCACCAGGCTCGCCCAAACATCCACCCTTCTTCCCTCCAAAAAGTTGCTTTCACAGAGTCCGTAGTCTCTTATGGTTCATCTCCCCGTCCGATTTTCCCCCATTCACCCTTCCTTTCCTTCTTACAATGTCCTCCATGTTTTTTCTTATGCTCCACATGTAAGTGAAACCATATGATAACTGACTCTCTCTGACTGACTTATTTCACTCAGCCTAATCTCTTCCAGTCCCGTCCATGTTGATATAAAAGCTGGGTATTTATAGTTTCTGATGGAGGCATAATATTTCATTGTATATATGGACCATATCTTCTTGATCCATTTGTCTGTTGAAGGGCATCTTGGCTCTTTCCAGTTTGGCGATTGTGGCCATTGCTGCTATCACACTGGGGTACATGTGGCCATTTTTGTACTACATGTGTATCTTTGGGGTAAATACCCAGTAGTGCAATTGCAGGGTCATAGGGTAGCTCTACTTTCAATTTCTTCAGGAATCTCCACACTGTTTTCCAAAGTGGCTGCACCAACTTGCATACCCACCAACAGTGGAAGACAGTTCCCCTTTCTCCACATCCTCTCCAACATTTGTTGTTTACTGTCTTGTTGATTTTGCCATTCTAACTGGTGTAAGGTGGTATCTCAGTGTGGTTTTGATTTGAATCTCCCTGATGGCTAATGATGATGAACATTTTTTCAAGTGTCTGCTAGCCATTTGTATGTCTTCTTTGGAGAAGTGTCCGTTCATGTCTTCTGCCATTTTGGACGTGATTTTCTAGTTTCTTTAGTGTTTTCTCTTGTTTTTTTTTTTTTTAAGACTTTATTTATTTATTTCTTTGACAGAGAGAGAGAGAGATCACAAGTAGGCAGAGAGGCAGGCAGAGAGAGAGGGGGAAGCAGGCCCCCTGTTGAGAAGAGAGCCCAATGCGGGGCTCAATCCCAGGACCCTGAGATCGTGACCTGAGCTGAAGGCAGAGGCTTTAACCCACTGAGACACCCAGACGCTCTGTTTTTTTGAGTGTTGACTTTGAGGACTTCTTTATAGATCTTAAGTATTAGACCTTTGCCTGTAGTGTCATTTGCAAATATCTTCTCCCAATCCGTGGGTTGCCTGTTTGTTTTGTTGACTGTTTCCTTTGCTGTGCTTTTATCTTGATGAAGTCCCAAAAGTTCATTTTCACTTTTGTTTCCCTTACCTTTGGAGACGTGTCTTGAAAGAAGTTGCTGTGGCCGATGCCGAAGAGGTTACTGCCTGTGTATTCCTCCAGGATTTTGATCGATTCCTGCCTCACATTGATTTCTTTTATCCATTTTGAGTTAATCTTTTTGTATGGTGTAAGAGAAAGTTCAAATTTCATTCTTCTATATATAACTTTCCAATTTTCCCAGCACCATTTATTGAAGAGACTGTCCTTTTTCCACTGGATATTTTTTCCTGCTTTGTCGAAGATTATTTGACCATTGACTTGCGGGTCCACATCTGAACTCTCTACTCTATTCTACTAGTCCATGTGTCAGTTTTTGTTCCAGTACCGTGATGTCTTGGGGATCCCAGCTTTGTAGTAAAGCTTGAAATCGGGCAATGTGATGACCCCTGCTTTGTTTTTCTTTTTCAACATTTCCTTAGCAATTCGGGGTCTTTTCTGGTTCCACACAACTTTAGGATTGTTTGTTCCAGCACTTTGAAAAATGCTGGTGGAATTTCGATCGGGATGGCATTGAAAGTATAGATTGCTCTGGGCAGTATAGACATTTTAACATGTTTATTCTTCTTATCCATGAGCATGGAATATTTTTCTACCTTTTTGTGTCTTTGTCAATTTCTTTCATGAATGTTCTGTAGTTCCTCGAGTACGGATCCTTTACTTCTTTGGTTAGGTTTATTCCCAGTATCTTATGGTTCTTGGTGCTATAGTAAATGGAATCAGTGCTCTGATTTCCCTTTCCATATTTACATTGTTAGTGTATAGGAAAGCAACTGATTTCTGTGCATTGATTTTGTATCCTGCCACATTCCTGAATTGCTGTATGAGTTCTAGTAGTTTGGGGGTGGAGTCTTTTGGTTATTCCATATAAAGTATCATGTCTTCTGCAAAGAGAGAGAGTTTGACTTCTTCTTTTCCAATTTGAATACCTTTTATTTATTTTTGTTGTCTGATTGCTGTTGCTGGGACGTCTAGTACAATGTTGAATAACAGTCACAAGAGTGGGCATTTTGACCAGTTCCTGATCTCAAAGGGAAGGTTATCAGCTTTTCCCCACTGAGAATGATATTCACGATGGGCTTTACATAGATAGATTTTATGAGCTCAAGGAATGTTCTCTCTATCCCTATACTTGGAAGAGTTTTAATCAGGAACGGATGCTGAATTTTGTCAAATGCTTTTTCTCCATGTATTGAGAAGACGAAGTGGTTCTTCCCTCTTCTCTTATTGATTTTTCTATCACATTGATTGATTTCCAAATGTTGAACCACCTTGAATCCCAGAGATCAATCCCACCTGGTCATGGTGAATAATCTCTTTAATGTGCTGTTGGATACTATTAGCTAGGATCTTGTTCAGAATCTTGGCATCCATATTCATCAGGGATATTGGACTGAAATTCTCCTTTTTGATGGGGTCTTTGCCTGGCTTGGGGATCAGGGTAATGGTGGCTCCATAGAAAGAGTCTGGAAGTTTTCCTTCTGTTTCTATTTTTGAAACAGCTTCAGGAGAAAAGGTATTATTTCTTCTTTGAATGTTTGGTAGAATTCCCCAGGGAATCCGTCAGGTCCTGGACTCTTGTTTTTTGGGAGATTTCTGATCACTGCTTCAATCTCGTTACTAGATATTGGTCTATTCAGGTTGTCATTGTCTTTCTGTTTCGGTCTTGGAAGTTTATAGGTTTCCAGGAATGCATCCATTTCTTCTAGGTTGTTTAACTTATTGGCATATAACTGTTGATAATAATTTTTGATGATTGTTTCTATTTCCTTGGTGTTAGTCGTGATCTTTCCCCTTTCATTCATAATTTTATTAATTTGGGTCCTTTCTCTCTTTTTTTTTTTGGATTAGTTTAGCCAGTGGTTTATCGATCTTATTGATTCTTTCAAAAAACCAACTTCTGGTTTCATTGATGCGTTCTACTGTTTCTCTGGTTTCTAACTCATTGATCTCTGCTCTAATCTTGATTATTTCCCTTACTGTGCATGGGGTTAGCTTAGGTTGTTTTCGATTATCCAGCTCTTTAAGGTGTAAAGAGAGCTGGTGTATTCAGGATTTTTCAATTTTTTTGAGTGAGTCTTGGATGGCTATGTATTTCCCCCTTAGAGCCACTTTTGCCATATCTCATAGGTTTTGGACCGATGTGTCTTCATTCTCATTGGTTTCCATGAATGGTTTAAGTTCTTCTTTGATTTCCTGGTTGATCCAAACATTCTTGAGCAGGTTGGTCTTTAGTTTCCACGATTTTGAATTCCTTCCAAACTTTTCCTTGTGGTTGCATTCCAGTTTCAAAGCATTGTGGTCTGAGAATATGCATGGAATAGTTTCAATCATTTGGTATCTGTTGAGTCCTGATTTGTGACCCAGTATGTGGTCTATTCTGGAGAAAGTTCCATGTGCACTCAAGAAGAATGTCTATTCTGTTGTTTTAAGGTGGAATCTTCTGTATATATCTATGAGGTCCATTTGGTCCAATGTGTCATTCAAAATTCTTGTTTCTTTATTGATTTTCTGTTTGGATAATCTGTCTGTTACTGAGAGTAGCGTGTTAAGATCTCCTACAATTAATGTACTCATATTGATATGACTCTATTTTGATTAACAGTTGGCTTATGTGGTTGGCTACTCCTATATTGGGGGCATAAATGTTTACAATTGTTAGATCTTCTTGGAGGGTAGACCCTTTAAGAATGATGTAGTGTCCTTCTGTATCTCTGACTACAGTCTTTAGCTTAAAATCTAATTTATCTGATCTGAGAATCATTACCCCAGCTTTCTTTTGTGGCCCATTGGTATGAAAGATGGTTCTCCATCCCTTCCCTTTCAGTCTGGAAGTATCTTTAGGTTCCAAATGTGTCTCTTGCAGACAGCCTATGGATGCGTCCTGTAGTTTTATCCATTCTACAACCTTGTGCCCTTTTATAACAGCATTTTGGCTGTTCACATTGAGAGTGATTATTGAAATTTAAGTTTTTTTTTCCCCCAAATACTTTTATTTTATTTTTTCAGTGTTACAAGATTCATTGTTTATGTACCACACCCAGTGCTCCATGCAATACGTGCCCTCCTCAATACCCACCACCAGGCTCACCCATCCCCCCTCCACCCTCCCTTCCAAAACCCTCAGGCCCTTGCTCTGAGTTCAAGTCTCTCATGGTTCCTCGATGCTCCAATTTCCTCCAATTCACCCCTCTCTTCCTTCTCACAATGTCCTCCATGTTTTTCCTTATGCTCCACACGTAAGTGAGACCATATGATAATTAACTCTCTCCACTTGACTTATTTCACTCAACATAATCTCTTCCAGTCCAGTCCATGTTAAAACAAAAGTTGGGTATTCACCCTTTCTTTCTTTTTTTTTAAAGACTTTATTTATTTATTTGACAGAGAGAGAGAGATCACAAGTAGGCAGAGAGGCAGGCAGAGAGAGAGGGGGAAGCAGGCTCCCTGCTGAGCAGAGAGCCCAATGTGGGGCTGGA
>JAPYYM010003496.1:0-11091 GCA_028534135.1 Potos flavus
TTAAGCAACAGATTTTTCCCAACTGTAGGCCTCTTTGTTCTATGAGCCATGGTTCCAGTGTTTCCAGGCTCTGCTTTGTCTGGACAAGGAACAAAATCTCCTGATGTCATCGGAAATGTAAGGTGGGGCACCTGGCCAGCTCATTCAATAGAGCATGCGACTCTCATGGGTCATTAAGTTCAAGTCCCACACCGGGGCTTGAGTGTAACGTAAAAAAAGAAATGAAACATATAAAGTTATGTTTATGCACAAGGTCCGTTGTTTATTCACTCCTCTTCACAGAGTTTTACAGTGATGACACAGTCACCTTACAAAAGATGTTGGACTGAAGTTGTGTCCAATAATAATCCATAAACACAACAATTGTAAATGGAGTACTACATAATTATTATGTAAATCCTTATATAACTGTTAGTCATGTTTATAGTGGAGTAGTTCGAGTCTATGAAATAAGAGAACGTGGGTCCTCACACAACCTGGATATTATGGGGATATCTTTGAGCATAGAACTTCCAGTTTGACATAATACATTTATCCAGAAATTAACTAACCATGGAATGTCCGGTAAAGTTCCATGGAAAAGGAACAGTATGTAAGATGGCCGTTCAAGAAACTGAACAAACAAAATGGTGTCTGGGAAAAATGAAATAAAATGGGGTGAAGCGAAAATGGAAATCTGGTTCAGGTAGTAGATGTATTTGGGTCCAAGGTATGAAATTAGTACATTATAACCTTATAGAGATGATGGTTGTTGGAAAGATAATTACATGGAGGGAGAGAAGCGCAATTTTTTTTTTCCTGTAGAAATATCCAGATTAAACTGCAGTGGGAAAAATGAAAGCATGAAGATGTATGGCTAACTGTTTAAAATACTTCAGGTGAGTGAGAGACAAAAAGGCAAAATGTCTATAAGGTGGCATGGGTTTTGGCAACCCTAGAGACTTTTCTGTATCATGTGAAGATGACAATTCTCATGTTGGAAAGAAAGAGACCTGGGGGCACTCATGTCAGTTATGAGGAGGTAAGTGGAGTTTTTTACTAAACCTGTAGCAGCTTAGGAACAGTCATTTAGAGGGAAAGTCAGGAATCCTGTTTATGTGCAGTCTGTGGCAGGAGGATTTCCACAAGGACAAAACAGTTGTTACTCAAGTACAGGAAAAATGACAATATAGCTATCTCTGTATTTACCTAACGAAGCTGTAGTAAAATATTAAGGATTCAATAATTTGAAGAGAATTAGCTTGACATAATGAATCTTGCTATATTGAGCCCTATGGCACAAAAATAGAGAAACACTATTTTTAAGATAAGAGACACTCAGAAATATTTACCACACATTAGACCACAAATCAAGATGCAATACACACACACACACTTGTACATATGTCTGTGCATGTGTGAATGTGTATGTGTGGTTGTTAGACTGTTATTCACTGAGTAATAGTATTAGTAAATTTAAGAATAGTATCACTTACAATGATTATAAGGATAACCTACATTAAACTCTATTATACAGTCTGGTTGGCAGTTTACTACGTTAAAATGCCATGAGATTATATTTCATTATTTTACTTTATTCCTAATGTTTTAACTTATGAAAAAAAATTCACTGAATAGAGTCAAACAATGTTAGATTGTAACAAGAGCAATTACCAATGTATGTTCAAGGTAATAGTGATAAATTGGGATTAGATTTACCAACATGCAATAGCATGTTCTTCATTACCCATGGTCTATTTTCTTATCTTTCTATCTTCTGTGTAAATTTTCAATAATTCTCTACTTTACCTTTATTTAGGAGGTTCTACACTCAATATCTTCATGTTTCACCTAGGAATTAGAGCACATCTTTAAAAACAAGTTACAGTACTATTTAATGTCTTTACAATAACAAAAGGATATGAAAATAGTAATCTACTTACCTTCAGCTGAATTTTTTAAAATTGGTGATAGGTATTTAAAAACAATTTTTCAAGATACACGTACAGGTCTTAAGTACAAAGCACAGTAAAATAGCACAAAGTGAACACATTTCTGTATCTATTTCGTAGAGTTCAAAAATCCCAGATTTTCAGTCCAAAAAACCTCCTTGTTAAGCCTCCCAGTTACCACCCACCATAGTAAACAATAATGTAACTTTTAACAGCATAGATCACTTTTCAAAGTGCCTGTTTGGCACTTTTTAGAAATGGACCCATACAGAATAGAATATTTGGCTTCACATTCCATATGATTTCATGAACTCATTAACATATGTTGTAGGTCATTTACTAGCATTAGTTCCATTGTGTGGACTCAACAATTAATAGACTTCCATTGTGTAAATATCTAACAATTACTCTGACCTTTCCACTCCTGATGCACATGTGGGTGGTTTTCAGTTTGGGGCTATTATGAATAGTTCTGCTGTGTAAATTCTAGAATTTGTGCTTTGGTAACACATGCACAAATTTGTTGGGTTACATATGGAATAGTAAATTTCATGGTCATAGGCTTACATCTGTTCAGCTTTCATTCATACTTCCAGTACTTTTCAAAATGTTTTACCAATTTTCACAACCATCACTATCTGTATGAGATTCTGTATTCATCCACATTCTTCAGGGTGGGCTGAGGGTAGAACAGTGTTAGTGAGGAAAACTCCCCAGGAATTTGTCATCAGTGTGTGGGTGAGAATATAGCACATTTGTCTCAACCCCCTGCTGTCAGTGTTTCACTAAGTGGGTGAATTGTTTGTTGGAAAGTTAGAGACATTAGTCTCAATAGCCCTGTATAGGACATTCCTTCTCTGCCAGTAGGTAAGGCTGATAAAATGTGACAAATTCAAAATCCTTTCCCAATTACAGTTTATTGGAATTATGTGGGCAATGTGCAATGCTCATTCTAGCAATAAAGACTTAATAGATTTCTGGAGTTATCAGAGAAAATGCAAAACTGTGTCAGATTCAGCCATTTGGAGTCTCTAACAAAGGCAAGCAGTCTCTATCTGGAAGACTCCCTTGGGGTTTGGACTCAGGTTTGTTTGTTTTTAAAGATTTTATTTATTTGAGAGAGAGAGACAGAGCACAAGCAGGGGAGGGGCAAACGGAGAGGGAGAAGCAGACTCCTGCTGAGCAGGGAGCCCGATGCGATGTGGGGCTCGATCCCAGGACCTGAGATCATGACCTGAGCCAAAGGAAGATGCTTAACCGACTGAGCCACCCAGACGCCCCTGGACTCAGGTTTGACATAACAAGTAAATTGCTTTTGGAAAGCAGCCACTAGCTTGCTACTGAACATTTGTCAAAAGTGAAGCGTGACCCATTCAGGAATTGTGACTATCTGGTGTAACATTCCCATGTTGATGAGGCAACTTGAACCCTGCAACCAACAAGGCAGAGAAGTCCTGAAAGACTTGCTGGTCAAATGGAGAAGGTATACTTAAGAATGAATCCTGACTGGCACCAGCAACATCTCAGCTCTACGGGAATGAGTCCTACCTGTGGCCTGAAGCAGAGCCCCTGGTACCGTGAGGACCTCAGTGACCCCAGATTCCCCTCATTGTCTGACACTGACGGTTCGCCAAAGGTGAAACCTCATGGATTCGCTGGACTGGATGTTTAGCCTCTGTGTCGGACATGCAGAAATGAGAGCGGATATGGTTGTCTTACTCGGTGGTCAGAATCCAGGATCTAGGGCTACTGCCCGCGTTGGAGTTATTTGACCTGCCACTTGAAAAACTACAGACTGAGATTAAGGGCACTAATCTTTATGTAAGATGCAGAAACAAATCACTGGCGCTGACGTAATCATCTGGGCGTTCATTCAGAGGCCATGGTGGGTAAATGCCTGTTCACTTCAGAAACGGACTATTATCAAGCTGTTGATCGAGCCTGCATTTTCTTTTTTAAACTTTCATTTTTTAAAAAGTAAACTCTACGGTCAACGTGGGGCTCCAACTCACAACCCCAAGATCAAGACTCACGTGCTCTAAGCCAGCCAGGTGCACCAAACCTGTTTTGTAACTACCACCGCACGTTACCATTGTGGGTCTCGTTTGGCTGACAGAAGGCTGTCATGTTTGGGAGGCCCTCATCTGGTTAAAAACTCCTTTTATTCTCTATCCTAAAGCTTGCTTGCTTCTTACATTCCCTATGAATTCTCTCTCCCATGACAACCCCAGGCTCTACTGCCGCCCTGGGACTGCATCAGTCATGTGAGGAAAAGGGATGTAGGAAAAAAGAGAGAAATAAGCTGTGTCTATGAATTAGCAGGTGTCATGTCACCTCACTTTTTTCCTCAGGCAAACCCCCCAGGTTACGACGACAGGAGACTAGGTTACAGGGGTGAAGGCAGAAGGCAGAGGGATGATGTAGGAGGCTGAGAATAGCTTTGGGGTGGTATGCTCACAAGATGAAACTGAGAAGCACCTGAATTAGGATACTAAATCGCATGACCTGTAACTAGTATCAGAAGGCACATGCATGTACGGTGGCCTCCATCAACCGCATTTCACAGAAAGGTCCCATGCAATGTGCAGCTGAGCCTTGCATGGAGGGCGCCACCCCAAAGGAGCAATCTGAGACTTACAAAGGTCAAAGTCAGGACCCAGAAGTTCTGCCACCAAACCCAAGTAATAATCCTCACACTATGCCAGAACCAATCCTTATACTTCTTATCTCATATTGTGTGAAAACAAAATAATCTTCCCATTGCCACTTTAGGAAATGCATGTCTGTGTGTGTCTATTTCATTTCAGGGACTGTGACATTCACCAATACTCCATAGTATTCTCTTAGAAGCACAGGGACTGCATAGACCCTGCTCAGAGACCTTATGTGTACAGTCGGGATATTAGAGACCTACAGAAAACTGATTGTCTTGTGTGAGGATAGCTTCCCTCCCTAAGGCAGGACCTCTCCTCGTGTACCTCTGCCTCTTCTGTTATGTCTTGAGAACTTTGTCCAGAATGAGGAGTTTCTGACCCTGTTCTGAAGGGAACGATGGAAGCTTCGTTCATTCAGACATTTAAGAGAATTTCAATGGTGCTTCTGGAATCATCTTCCCCTTTCCTCTGACCATCTGCCCACTTCATGCAGGATTAGAGGTGGTTCCAGAACAAAGTACCCACCAATGCATAGTAAAGCAAACACCTGAAACATCCAATCCTTTGGATGGATCCTGTGCTACTGATTCAGTTCTAAGCAGCAGAGTAAGCAGCGCATTATGTGGGGTGGAAGCATACGTCATTTACAGTGTTCTGGAAAATTACCAAGGAAGTGACAAGTTTTAAGACTTTTAAGTTTTAAGAAGGATTTTTGGATATCCCTATAATGTCCTTTATTCCCATATGAACGAAGAGCTGCTCCTGAACTTTCTAAAAGCCACAGCATGTCATGCTGCCTTTCTTTACTTTTTATTTTGAAGTAATTACAGATACACAAAATGTGCAAATATCATATGAAAAAGTTCTTGTAAACTTCACCCCTTACCCAGGTTTCTCAGATAGTTACATAATCTAGCACAGTATCATGCTATGACCCAGTAAACAAATTTACATCCAAGATCAGGGAGAAAATGTTCCTACCCAAAAGTTGTCACCGTGCTGGAGATTCCTGTAAAGATGATGCCTAAGGAGTTGGCTACAAACAGGTGCTTGACACTCAAATCTGTGTACCTTAACCTTCACCTATGACAAAAAGGAAGATATACAGGTAAAGAAAGAAGAAAGAAATTCCCCAGGATTCTAATCAGCATCTGTGATAAGAAGACCATTCCTCCCGCCAAAAATCTGGAGGCCATCTGATGGTTCGCAATAAGTGATGTTCTTCCTTTGGGGGATGCTGCATGGGAACCTTGAGTTTCACCTACATTTACCATTTCAACTGAAAACCAATATTCTTCACTTATGCTTACTTCCCATGTGTAAGCATGTGTAATGTGTAAGACACATTTACTTTAGGGGCGCCTGGGTGGCTCAGTGGATTAAGCATCTGCCTTCGGCTCAGGTTATGATCCTGGAGTCCCAGAATTGAGCCCCACGTCAGGCTCCCTGGTCAGCAGGGAGTCTGCTTCTTCCTCTCCCTCTGCTCCTCCCCCTCTTCGTGCTCTCTCCCTCTTTCTCTTGCAAATAAATAAAATCTTTAGGAAAAAAAATATTTAATTTTAGCTTCATTAAGAGCCTTCTGAGAGTTGAATGGGGAATTCTAAAAAATACTCACAGTGTAAGAATCTCTGCCGTCAAGGCACTTAAAGTCTTCATCAAAAATCAGGGATGGGACTACTACCACTTTCATTCTAAGGAGGAGACCTTAGGCACACAGGGTTGAGTGATTTCACTAACTTCACTCCTTGTTTAGCAGCAGACTGAGGACTAAAACTTACTGGGGGAGGTATCGAAGCACATGGTTTAATCATTAATATATACTGAAAAAGCTGGATGGCTATGTTCTTATAATAACCTAGATCTAAAAAATAATAAAAACAATAATCTAGATCTACACTTAGGTATTTTCATAACTTGTACTCATGTTTTAGATTACTGGTATATTTATAACTTTGGCTATGACCAGTTTCCCATTTATGTGCAAAAACTTTTTATATGCCAATACCAATGATGCATAAAGCTTCCAAACCTTAACAAACTGGATACTCTGATTGCAACACAATACATCCAGAACCTGCACCATGACCAAGTTGGACTTAATGACTGCAAGATTCAATCGGTATTACTATGGTAACAGAGAGTCCTGTATTTTGATGCCAGAAACAAGACAGAGTGGCACCTGTCACCAGAACTTCTGAACCATCTCATACGATGCACCAAAGTACGGTAGATAAAATACTAATCTGCAATAACACCAAGGCTATGGGATACAAGGTCACAGTACGAAAGTTAACTGTCTTCCTAGATACCAGCAAGGAAGAAGTGACTTGAAAATTAAAAACAAACCACCATTCACATTAGGACCAAAACAAGAAGCTCCATCACAGACACCATTGTGGCAACACATGGAAGGTCTATGATGAAGACATAACATCATTAACAGATTTTCAACCACAGGTCCAAATTCAATAATAAAATAAACCTCATCGCGAAATCTAAACGAATAAAATGACTGTATAAACTGAAGATAAGTGGGCATCTCCATAGATCCCATTGCTCCTTTGATACCCATTGCTTCAGGAATTTTAAATCATTTTGACTTTTCATTTTCCTAGAGAGTTTGACATGTGATTTGGTTAATCTTCAAGAATTAGACTTAGTTCTCACTAGTAAGAATTCTCTCATGCACAGTACATTGTACAACTTACTTAAGCAATTTATCACAAGTTATGTTTCTAGCGTTTTCTCCAACATGAAATCTTTGGTGATTCCTGAGGTCAAGTCATGGCACGAAGGCCATGCCATTCTTTTGTAAAGTTTCTTTGCAGTATGCATTCCCTCATGACTCCAAATGTGAGAACATTTAATAAAAGCCTTACCACAGGCTCTACATCTATATCTTCATTCTGTGTATATTCTGGTGTCTACTCAGGCTTGAATACTGCTTAAATGCTTTACCACATTCATGACATGTGTAAGGTTTCTCCCCAGTATGAATTCTCTGATGAACTGTAAGGCTTGAATTCTGACTAAAGGCCTTGTCACACACATTACATTTATATGGTTTCTCTCCAGCATGAATTCTCTTGTGTTGAGTAAGATTTGAACTCCCGGAGAAGGCTTTTCCACACTCATTACATTTGTAAGGTTTCTCTCCAGTGTGAGTTCTCTCATGACCCCAAAGATGTGAACGGGTGATAAATTCCTTACCACACTGATTACATTTGTAAGGTTTCTCTCCAGAATGGATTCTTTTGTGTTGAACAAGATTTGAACATTCAGAAAAGGCTTTACCACACTCATTACATTTGTAAGGCTTCTCTCCAGTATGAATTCGCTCGTGTCCCCAAAGATGTGAACGTATCATAAAATCCTTACCACATACATTACATTTATATGGTTTCTCTCCCGTATGGATTCTCTGATGCCTCGTGAGGTTTGAGAACCTGTTAAAGACTTTGCCACAATCGTTACATTTGTAAGGTTTCTGCTCAGAATGAATTCTTTGATGAGTAGCTAAGGTTGAGCAATGGCTAAAAGTCTTCCCACACTCTTTACATTTGTAAGGTTTTTCTCTTTTAGGTGTTTTCTGGTGTTGTGTCTGTAATGAAGAATGTGTAAGAACCTTCCCATATTTGTTAAAAATGTTAGTTTTGACACTAGAAGGAATTCTTGGAAGGGGTGAAACTGAGGACTTTTGGGTAGACTGTTCAACTTGGTTACTTTCATGAATTTCCTCTCGGGTTTCAAATCTCTGCAGTTCAGCTGGATGTGAATGAAAGCTTAATCCAAGCCTATTGTCCAAACAGTTCCTATACTTGTTTCCTGAAGAGGCTACCTGGTTTTTTAGTGCCTTATTCATCATATCATGTTTGTAATATTGAGATTTACTATTTCTTATGGAAACACTATGCTTTACAGGGAAATTATTCCAGAATTTATGATGATGTTGGTCTTCTCTACAAGTGAGATTTTTATAATGGGATGTAGTTGTTCCTTTGTAATTTTTTTCTTCACATAGCCACTGAGTCTCAAATTTGTTCACTTCTTGGTGGACTTCCCTCAAACCAAAGTCATCAAAGTCACGACTTACGTGTCTTTTCAAAATCAACGTTTGGAATAATTCTCCATTATTAATGTTGTCTTTTGGTGGTAATTCTTTGCTCATACATCTAGTAGAGATATCTGTAATATATAAATAATGATAGGCTTCATATTAACCAGAGTACGAAGACGGATATTTTATATGAAAAAGTATTACACCAGGGGCACCCAGGTGGCTCAGTTGGTTAGATGTCTGCCTTCAGCTCAGGTCATGATTCCAGCATCCTGGGATTGAGCCCCGAGTCAGGCTCCCTGCTCAATGGGGGGCCTGCTTCTCCCTCTCCCTCTCAAATAAATAAATAAAATCATAAAAAAAAGTATTATACCAAAATTATAATTAGCAGAATTCATAATTAGCAGAGTTATCAAGCTTCTCAACCATGGTGTACAAATGTTTAGAAACACAAAAAACATAAGATTCCTCAGTAATGAAAGAGTGGTTACAATGTAGTTCAAATTATTTTCAGGGAAGCCTATTTAAATGTTCTGTGATCAAAAGTTCTAGTGTCATGAAATACAGGAATTTTCCATAGTCACCTCAAAGCCTAAAAACCTCATAGGAGGGATAGAGGTGAATCATTCTTGAAAAAAATATATTAAAGTCAATTCCTGAGGGGTACCTTGGTGGCTCAGTCAGTTAAGTGGCTGCCTTCGGCTCGAGTCATGATCCCAGGGTCCGATGATCAAGCCCTGCATTGGGCTCCTTGCTCAGTGGAGAGTCTGCTTCTCCCTCTCCCTCTGTACATCCCCCAACCCAAGCATGTGCTCTCTCTCTGCAATCTCTCTCTCTCAAACAAATAAAATCTTTAAAAATAAGGTCAATTCTTGAGTACTTATTGTCTACAACTTAAAATAACATTCAAAGATAATAAAAAATTCTTCTGCATACTTCTTCGAAAAATATACCCATGCAAAACAGGCATACCGCAATGTAATAATCAGTGAAACATGCTTATATACCATAATATGTGTAGAAATTATGTGTTAATCATGATAAAAAATAAACACGTTAATAACCAAAGGTGAATTCAGAAGTAGTTAATCAATATGTGCATTTATAAAAATAACGTATACACACTTCAGAATTCTAAAGAGCTCACCCAAAAGAGAAAAAGAAAGAGGCTGAATTTCAGGAGAGGCACACAATATCAAAAATGGAAAATATGTTGAAATCACCCATTTTGAAACAGAAGTTCTGACAAATATGTAGTATTATAGAGATTAACAAAGGGAAACTGTGATGTCAAAACGGCCAAAAAGGGAACACCAGGAGAATCCAGTAGGTGATGAACTACCAAAAACTGTCAGAATGAACTTTATAAGAACCCTGGAAATTAAACACAGGATTCCAGCAACAAGGTATACTCTTTTTTTTTTTTTTTTAAAGACTTTATTTATTTATTTGACAGAGAGATATCACAAGTAGGCAGATAGGCAGGCAGAGAGAGAGGGGGAAGTAGGCTCCCTGCTGAGCAGAGAGCCTGATGCGGGGCTCGATCCCAGGACCCTGAGATCATGACCTGAGCCGAAGGCAGAGGCTTTAACCCACTGAGCCACCCAGGCGCCCCAAGGTACACTCTTAATCAAGAAAAAGTAGCTGTTTTAACTTGCCCTGACTCTGTGCCCTGCACCCCAGCTAGGAAGCGGCCTTGAAGATGGGAGTCTGCAAAGGGGTATAGGCTTCCCAAACACAGGGAAGAGAGGGGATCTTCAAAGAATTGTGACTGGTTATTTGTTTGTTTCTTTAATCTGCCTGCTGGCTCCCTGAAGGACAGGTTCAAAATGCTTGCCTTTCTTTGGCCTCCCTCAGATTTCTACCTAGGTAGAGATAATTATCAGGGGCCATTTGTCACAAACATTATTCATTCATTCATTCAGAGACTATTTACTTCAGAGAGACAGAAGCGAGAGAGGGAACACCACAGGGGGAGTGGGAGAGGGAGAAGCAAGCTCTTACCAAGCAGGGAGCCCAATACGGGGCTGGATCCCAAGACCCTGGGATCATGATCTGAGCCGAAGGCAGATGCTTAACGACTGAGCCACCCAAGGCCCTTCACAAACATTTAAAGGTTAAGTCTAGTAACTACTGCCACCTAGGGCAGGGATAACAACTGGGGCAAACAATGGGCAAATGAAAACCCCAAGGAAAACACTGGGGAGTAAGGTACACTGGGGAATAAGGCTTTGAAAATCCCCCACACATTCCAGGGACCCAAGAAGGTGGCGGACATACCCAGGACCACACACAATGAGAAAAGACCTGAGAGGCCCTCAAGAGTACACCTCCTGCTGACCAGCAGATTCTGAGCAAGCAGAAGTGAAGGATAAGGCACTGCTGTCTTAAACTTCTACCCTGTGTGTTTCATGCACTCCCCAACACACATACACACACACACAGTGGA
>JAPYYM010003497.1:0-11091 GCA_028534135.1 Potos flavus
CCTTGTCTTCGGAACCAGCCAAGGTGCTGAGGAAGAGTAAATACCCTTATGGAGCAAGTGCTTTGGGACCAGCCCTCCTCTACCCACTGCTGCGGATGTCACCTCCTGTGGCCACAGTGGGCTCCTCTTCCAGAAGATGGGGAACAGAAGAGCCCAGTCTGGCCCCCACCACACCGAGACGAGTCTTCCTCATCTTTGGGAGAACCCCAGTACCACTGCTCCCTTCCCACTTGACAGAGTCTGCGAGAACACAGACTGACTTCAGCGAGGTCTTAAAAGACAGTCTTTCTAGCTGGAAACAAACGGTGGTATTCCTCTCCCCCTCCTCCCACTGCCATCTTTCTTTTCTCCAAGTCTTCCCCGTCCCAGTCCGTCTGTCCTGCCTAAAAAGCCTCAAGCCATCTGGTCTCCTCGCCAGGGCCTGGTGCTCAGAAGACTTAACACAGGCAGCCCCACAGGGGCCCGGCTCTCTCAAGGAGCTTCTCCCCTAGGCTCCCCTGGCGGGATGGGTGAGGGTGACAAAAGGGAAACACTACCATTATGCTCACTAATTTTCAAACAGGCTGCTGACCACACAATAGGTCACCAACCCCCAAAGACTGCCAGGCAGACCAGAAATGTGCGACTCAGCCCCATCTGTGATCCTCGCGCGCCATCTGCTGGATGGCGTGGGCAAGACAGCAGCTTAAACCACGCCAAAATCTATCTTGCCCAGGGCAGCCATTTTCCCTATTGATGGTCACATTTCCCAGCGGGCACCTTGGTCGGAGCTCTTAGGCTGCAGGAAATGGCGACGCATGTGGAAGCACACACACTGAAATGTGTAGGAGCCTAGCACACGCACAAGCAGGCACATTCGTATCGTCGTGGCAGCTTTCTTTTCACAGTTAGAAGTAATTTGTCCTTTATTGCTAAGTAATCACAGCTATTATTACAAGGCAATCGCATTTTCATCCCCTTTTTACAGATGAACAATCTGAGGTGAGGGCCCCTTTGCAGCTCATAAATGGCAATCAAAGCGTGCCTGGGTGGCTCAGTCGGTTAAGTGTCTGCCTTCAGCTCAGGTCATGATCCTAGAGTCCTGGGATCCAGCCCCATGTTGGGATCCTTGCTCACTGGGGACCCTGCTTCTCCCTCTCCCTCTGCCTGTCGCTCCCCCTCCTTGTGTTCTCTGTGTCTGTCAAATAAAGAAATAAAATCTTTTTAAAAAATGGCCATCAAGATAGAACTTCAATCCCCTCCCTGGGCTCAGTCTGACCATATAGCCAGCTCTACACTTCCCATCACTAAGTGGAGATGGAACTGGGCTGGAAGCAGAAGCAAGAGTTCATTACTTAAATGTCCCAAACAAACAAAGAAAAAGGCCCTTCTCAACCTCAGTGTCTTCCCCCACAACAGCCAAACATTATGGAAGAGCGGTCCACTCATTCTTGTGACTTCTTCATTCCTTTTTCCTTGTCAACAGCCCCCTGAAGCTACTACTGCTTCCCAATATCCCAAATTATCTGTGCCCAGCACCACTATGTGCTCCTTGAGGCCCCTGCTCCCACTGGGGGCTCTCCAGGATCTTGGGGATCCCAAAAGCAACCATTCGAAGCTGAAAAACGTAATTTTTTTAAAAAAAGATTTTATTTATTTGTTTGACAGAGAGAGAGATCACAAGCAGGCAGAGAGGCAGGCAGAGAGAGAGGGGGAAGCAGGCTCCCTGCTGAGCAGAGAGCCCGATGCGGGGCTCGATCCCAGGACCCCGAGATCATGACCTGAGCCGAAGGCAGAGACTTTAACCCACTGAGTCACCCAGGCGCCCCTAAAAAATGTAATCTGAATGCTCTGGATATTTTATCCAGGTAGACAAACCTTGGAGACACCCCAAGGGCAGTTTCTCCTTGGTCCGTCCCTCCAAACTTAGTCTACAGTCTCCATAAGATTACCATCAGAACAAAAAAAATTTCTTAAAAGCTTCCTTTATGGGGCACCTGGGTGGCTCAGTCGTTAAGCGTCTGCCTTCAGCTCAGGTCATGATCCCAGGGTCCTGGGATCGAGCCCCGCATCGGGCTCCCTGCTCGGCAGGAAGCCTGCTTCTTCCTCTCCCGCTCCCCCTGCTTGTGTTCCCTCTCTCGCTATGTTTCTCTCTGTCAAATAAATAAAAATCTTAAAAAAAAAAAAAAAAGCTTCCTTTACAAATATTAGTAGGAAGTGTTACCCGTCATGTTGAGCAGGTAACCTCAATTTGTCCCATCTGCCACAAACACAACTCTCATAAAAAAGTAAAGTGGGGCAAAGATGAGAGCCAACACTTATAAAACCAGTGAGTTTTGTGGTTGGGTATTTATAACTGACTCACGGCTGAAAATTTAGGATTAAAGCCATAAAAGCCCTCTTTCTGTGTCTGTCTGTATGTTTATGTATATACGTATGTTATATATGTGTAATATTTTCCTAACTCTGGAAAGTATACCAAATCAACTTACAAAGTCCCTTATCCTCTATTCCAAATGACTTAGAGATAAATAAGCACTTACACAAATTAAATATTCCTAAGACTTTCACAAATTAAACAAATTCTAAACTTTGAATGTAAAAAACCAGTATTCTTATAAAAACTAACCCAAATGTTTTAAAAATTCAAGTTCAAAACATTTAGCTAAATCTTTGGCAAACCAGACTAGTTTAATATTTCTAGTTTAATAAGAACAGCTGTGTCTCATGAGTTATCAACCTTACATATGATACAAGCACATTATTTTTATTCTACTTGAGTATAATCTTCCTAAACTTAATGGGTTTACTAGCCCAGTAAGCTAGTATTACATCTATTAGATGTTTGAGATTACAAAAATATAAATTTGCTTTTAATCAAACTGAGTCATTATTCTGACAAACTCTATTTCAACAGTAATTATGTTTTATAATATGTCAGCTTAAAGACAGTTTCCAAGATCTTTTTGGAAATTTAAAACCTTACATTCATGCTAAATTAAATTAACAGATATTCACTAAACACCTAGATAATTTCAAAGTAAGATAAAATACTTAAACATTACTAACTTTCACATTACTAACTTATTAAGCCTAAGTTGAAGTTTATATACTTTTTGCTGCTTATTTTTTATAGTACAGAGAGGCTGTAGATAGATTTGTTAATAAATGTCTTCATTTGTCCACACTGAAAAATTATAAAAAGTATATAACTACAAAATTTTATGAGATATATATTCATAAGCTTTATTAGTCTACTGTAAAATGCTGGTATATGACAAACAGTTCAAAATGATCTACCTCCTACTTTTCTCTGTAAAATAGAAGTTACATCACTAATAGTTAAAAATTACAATCAGTATGTATAAATGAGACTACTAAAAGTAATAATGGCAAAGGAGAACAACGTTGTATGCAATGTATTCAAATATATATTATATAAATATAAATTTTGTTATAATATATTTTTATAAATATAAATATATTATACATAAATAGTATATTTTTGTAAATATAAGTTTTGTCCTAAATTAACTAGTGGTTCCAAAAATTTTGCAAGATGAAATTTAAATGGATATTTTAAAAATTATAAAAGGTTTATAGAAAAGTAATTTTATTTGTTGTGGCCAAAATTTACTAAAGTTTAATGAGATTATAATATTTTCAAAAAGAGCTCTAGTATCAAGTATTGTACTGATACGAAACTAAAATTTGGCTTTCTCTCTGTTAAAATAAGGTTTTCTTGGGGTGCCTGTATGGCTCAGTTGGTTAAGTGCATCCGACTCTTGATTTCGGCTCAGGTCGTTATCTCAGGGTCGTGAGATTGAGCCCCCGTGTCGGGCTCTGCACTCAGCGTAGAGTCTGCTTGGGATTCTCTCTCTCCCTCTCCCTCTGCCCCTTCCCCCAATAAATAAATAGAATCTTAAAAAAAAAAAAAAGATTTTCTTGGTTCATTGGCCTGCTCTTAATAAAAGGTTAATGGTCTTTCTTTTTTCCTCAGTGATCTATTGTGAAAAAATAATGAAGGGAAACCTCACTAAAATGGAGTCAGGAGGCCAGAAGTGGGAACTCTCATGCCCTATCACTCCTTCCCGCCCTTTGCAAAACCAACAGAAAGAAGCCTATGTTTTACGACTCCAGCAGAAGGAAGATTTTTTCCTCACCTGGCAACAGCCAAACCCAGGAGAGACTCACAACTCAGCCAATGAGAAGCCACTACACTTAGAAGTCCCAGTTTATTCCAATGGACTTTTTGTTTATAACAAGCCCTCCCAATGTGTTTCCCTTTCTTCTATAAAAGAGTGTTCCTCTCCTTTGTTCTCAGACTTGGTTTTGCTATAGTTTTTGTGTCCTGAGTTGCAATTCTCTGCTATTCCCAACTAAATCCATTTTGATGGTAAAATAAGTGCCTATTTTATTTTTGAGGGTAACACGATCTAAAAAGCTAAGTTTTTATGTCTTATCAAACTAATGTCTTATTCTTTATGTTAACTTTATCATGTCCTCAATTATTTTTAAAAGGCCTCAATTTTAAAGGAGCTAAGAGTGTTTACAATCATGTTATCTTCTATGTTTACTTAAAAAATTTTTTGTCACTTTGATTTAATAGATAACCAAGTATTATTTCTCACTATCCCATAATCTTAATCAAATGTTCAAAGCTCCTGATAACATTTGACATTTTGCCTTCCCCAAACCAAATCTGAAATATCTTTTACACCTAAAACTGACACTGGGATTTCCCAGAGGGCCCGAACAGTTTATTTGTTCTTTCACCTTTTAACAAGAGAAGTACTAAACTAATTAAGTTTATTTAATATTGTATAAATTTTATGGGAAGCATTATCAAATCCAAAAATAATAATAATGCTGAGCCTTTCTTAAATTTTAAGGAGTAAAATTTTAATGATATAAATATTTCAGAAATTATATATAATTTCTAGAGATTAGTGCCCTCGCTGTCCATATTTCTCAGAGTCCTGGTGCTGCCTTGCCAAATATTAAACAACAACAGCTCAATGTTATCAGTCATAATTTCAATTACTTTTAAATGTAAGTTAAATATGTTCTTACTACCATATGTTTGTTCTCTCGCTAGCTTGAAACTTTCCCTTTATAAAAGGGCCACTACTTTGGTTAGAAAAGGGCCGCTAAACTTTTCTTAGAACAAGTACACTCACATGGGAAATTCTGGCTTTTTCAAGTGACGCAGGAATCCATTTCACCAGTTAAGTCATCTAAGAAATCAAACAAGTTTGGGGCGCCTGGGTGGCTCAGTTGGTTAAGCATCTGCGTTTGGCTCAGGTCATAATCTCAGGGTCCTGGGACCAAGTCCCGCATGGGGCTCCTTGCTCAGCGGGGGGTCTGCTTCTCCCTCTGCCTGCTGCTCCCCTTGCTTGTGTGCGCTCTCTCACTCTCTGACAAAAAAATAAAATATTTAAAAACAAAAGAAAGAAATCCAACAAGTTCTTCCTCTACCTCCCAATTACATTGTCCTTATTATTGTTGGTCTTCTGAAATGACAGAGCTCATGAACTATAAAAATTAAAGCTTGCCGAGGCACCTGGCTGGCTCAGTCGGTAGAGCATGAGACTCTTGATCTTGTGGTTGTAAGTTTGAGCCCTATGTTGGGTGCAGAGATTACTTAAAAATAGAATTTTTAAAAAAGTTAAAGTCTGCTAAACTGTTGGAAGAACTCAATCTCCCTTGGCCTAAGGTTTTACCCTTAGCACCGACCGTCCTCGGATCCTCTTCTGCTGGGCCACACCAACTCTCCCCATCTGAAATAATATCTGGTCCACCCAGCAGAAATCCCTATTTTGTCTGGGCTCTGGACAAGTTTAACCTGGTCAATTCAGACATTCTAAAATAGGAGGATTTTTCCAATCCTCTGTCCACTCTTCCGTACAATTCTGCTGTTATCGTTGCCTACATCCTTGCAGTTCTCGGTCGACCTCCCTGTCCACTCCCTGGAATCCCAGGTGAGTTAAGCCTTATCCACTAATAGGTTTGCACTGACTGGCTTTCTTCCTGGTGTATGCCCAGACTGGGGCTGAGCGACTGCTTGCTACTTCGGACTATTAGCAGTAGTGGTCCTTAATCCCCTGGCCCACAATTTCCAAATACCTCCTTCCTGATGAGCCTAGTCTACTGAGATGCTGTGAGTGGCCAGACCCAAAGACTGGAAATAGAAAACCCCGCCGGTTCTAGAAAGAAGACTGTCTACAGTTATACCCAGTATACTCCAGGATTTGGACTACTAGGAGGAAGAAAGCAAGGACATTTGCAGGGTGTTGATGCACATCTTAGAAATAGAATAGTGTTGCCAGCGCGACTCGTCCAGGCTGGCTTAGGCAGAGCTTCCATCTGAAAGCTAGAACCTTGCCTCAGGTGTCCTTGTCTGCCAATCTGGTTGAGTGTGCTTCCTTGGCTTGGTATCTCCACGGATGGGCATTTGCTCTACCGGCTCCAGGCAGTGAAGCAGTAGCTTGGAGATAACCTGCCCACAACCTGGGCCAGAAGGGGTCACACACTGCACCATGCCACAGGGAGCCACAAATACGGCTTTCTGACTTAACACTTTCCCCCCTAATTGGGGCCCCTTCATCTCTTACTTGGTGGACTGGAACCACTTTGTAGCTCTTCTCCCTGCCTTCACTCTTCCCACTTTCAGTTCATTCTTTACACGGCCACCATAGAGATAACTCTAAATCATAGCTCTGACCATATCACTTCCCTGCTTAACACTTTTCTGGCTCTGTATGTGGGAATGTAAAATGGTAGAAAACAGCCACAGTGGAAAACAGCATGGTGGTTTCTCAAAAAACTTAAACATATGATTACTATATGATCCAGCAATTCCATTTCTGGGTATACACCCAAAAGGACTGAAAGCAGGATCTCAAAGAGATATCTGTACACTTTTTATTGCAGTATTATTCACAGTGACAAAAAGGTGGAAGCAGCCCAACCGTCTATTGACAAATGAATGGATGAACAAAATGTAGTGTGTCTATATTACGCGATATTAATCAGCCTTAAAAAGGAAGGACATATTGACATATGCTACAACATGGATGGGTTAACTGAAAGATGCTAGTTACAAAAGGACAAATACTGCATAATTCCACTTCTGTGAGGAACCTAGAGTAGTCAAATTTATAGAGATAGGAAGTAGATTGGTGGGTGCCAGGGGCTGGGGAGAAGGGGCAGGGGAGTTATTTCATGGGGAAAGTGTTTCAGTTTCACAAGACAGAAAGCACTCTGGAGATTGGTTGCATAACAACATGAATGTACTTAATACTACTGAACTGCATACTTTAAAATGGTTAAGATACTAATTTTTACATTGCATGAATTTTTATTTTTTATTTTTATTTTTATTTTTTTAAAGATTTTATTTATTTATTTGACAGAGAGAGAGATCACAAGTAGGCAGAGAGGCAGGCAGAGAGAGGGGGAAGTAGACTCCCTGCTGAGCAGAGAGCCCGATGCGGGGCTCGATCCCAGGACCCTGAGATCATGACCTGAGCCGAAGGCAGAGGCTTAATCCACTGAGCCACCCATGCGCCCCTTCATTGCATGAATTTTTAAATGATTTTTTAAAAAACTTCCCTGACTTCTCTTTGTCCTCTGGAGAAAGTCCGAGTCCTTGTTAAGGCAGAACGATCTGACCCTGCTCGTCTGTGAATATGTGGCTTTTGTCCTTTATTAGATTGATACGGTGTGTTGGTGTCCCTAAGACCACCCCCAGGGTCCATGATTCACTAGGAGGACTCCCCAGACCCAGCGTATAGTCATCCTCAAGGCTAAGATTTATGAGCATAAAAGGATACCAAGCAAAATCAGTGAGAGGAAAAGGCAGTGTTTGCATTATAGCCCAGGATTATTATTGGAGACTGGTCACATAGGCGCTTTCTGCCTGGCATGTACCGAAATTCCCAACTCCCAGAGGCAAGCAGAGATCCGGCATAAAGTACATTGTTTGTACTGGTTATCCAGGTGGTCAGCCTTATCTCTTATCATTTAGGGAAAGGTCCATATAAGTGTAGAGAACTGTTTCTCTTTTCAAGTTCCCAGAGGCACATCTTACAAGCAGCCCTTTTTAAAGAGAGTGGTCTCAGGACTGCTAGGTTAACTATCGTCTGTACAGGGACACCTGGGTGGCTCAGCCGGTGAAGCGTCCGTCTTTGGTTCAGGTCATGATCCCGGGGTCCTGGGATCGAGGCCCACATGGGGCTCCTTGCTCAGCGGGGAGTCTGCTTCTCCCTCTGCCTGCTGTTCCCCCTGCTTGTATGCTCTCTCTATCTCTCTCTGACATGTGAACAAATAAATAAATCTTAAAAAAACCCTATTGTCTGTACACCATCTACCCAACATCAACTTTTCCAGTGCCTTCTCACCATAAACTACAGCCATATCAAACCACAGGGTGCTCCTCAAGCACGCAATACTGCCATCTACCCTTTAGCACAGGACATTCCCCTTACTCCTGGACTCCTCCTTCACCTTCTCACGAAGTTCTTCAAGAGGAACATTAACTGTCACCTCTGTGAAGCCTTCCCTGATTCAATGAGGCCAACCAAGTCACATACTCCTACTATGCTGCCATTATACCTTATCCATACCTCCTTGAGGTCAGGGACCAAATCTTATTTGTCAGTATCCCCAGTGCTTAGTACATGGGCTAGTAGTCACTAAGTAAAATTTGGCTTAATTATAGAATGTGTGGCTCATTAACTCACAGAAAAAATCAAGCGGCCCACATTACTCTGCATATTCCTTCCACTGCCCTCCAACCTACATTTGCACTCATCCTTCCCTCCCGTCTCTAAGACAGAGCCATCTCCCTCCTTCCCAAGGCTCTAAAACCTACCACCCTAAGCCCTTACCATAAATTCAGTGACCCTTCACCTTTGGGTTTGCTCACTCTTTCTTCAAATATCAAACTTTCTTTACCCAGAGTGTATTTCCTCACATGGGCACATAGCATACACTTTAGAAAGCCCTTCCCATCATCCTGTAGCTGTATTTACCTACTCACCCGTCCAATCTCCATCAATTCCTGGCCAACATTTTAGAAAGAGTTGTACACCTCCACTAACTGTATCACCTCACCGCCCACTTCTTCCTCAATCCATCGTGAGTCAACCATAATTTTTCTGCTCTCCCGATCTGCCCCCTGCTTAAGGCAGCCATAAACTCCATTTTACCAAATCTGTGCACTTATTTAAGGTTCTGCAGCATACTGGAAAGTTAGCTCAGCCTGGCTTGGTTTCCATGATGGTACTCTTTCCAGATTCTTCCATTTATCCAAAACTTTCCTACTTTCCTTCTCAGTACCCCTCTTCAGGTCCTTTTCTGCTACAAGACTTTTCAATACTACTATCCAGAATTCTGATCCATCTGCCTTTTTCTCTTATTTTTACCTTTTTTCGCTGTATAGACTCAGAGTTTTAAGGGGCCAATAATTAATACCTCTTTTTTTTTTTTTTTAGATAAAAGAAGAACGGGGGCACCTGGGTGGCTCAGTCGTTAAGCGTCTGCCTTCAGCTCAGGTCATGATCCCAGGGTCCTGGGATCGAGCCCCGCATCGGGCTCCCTGCTCATAGGGAAGCCTGCTTCTCCCTCTCCCATTCCCTCTGCTTGTGTTCCCTCTCTCGCTGTGTTTCTCTCTGTCAAATAAATAAAATCTTTAAAAAAAAAAAAAAGAAGAAGAAGAATGGAAAATGGAGATACATGTCAGCTGATGAAGCAGACGGCTTTACATGTAAAGCCAAAAAGGAAGGCTCCCCTTGCATCCTTGAACCACAGGTCCTTACTCACCCAGCCAAGGCCTGGCTGGACAATTGGCCCTGGGGGCTTATAGACAGAAGCAAAGAATTCAAGGGGAACCTTCTTGGCTGTACATCTGAAGCCATCTGCTTCCAAATACAAGGGGAATTACTGGACCAACTGGATTTACGTAGTTCTTGGTCCCAATATGGCAACCAATAAGCCATTCTTCCCCAAGAGAAGAGGAAGAGGAAGGGAGGCTAATAGTATAAACAAGAGAGCAGGGAAATTCCATATTCATTAAACAAAAACAAAACTGACATCAATAACATTAATATGTTATATTCATCATGAACAGACCAGACATGACTTGTAGGAAGATTCCCTCCAGCTGCCATGTGGAAAATCAGGCCAGGGGGTATAAAGTAAGATGATGCAGGAAATCAGTTAGGAAACTGCTCAGGCAAGGGAGGGATGATAAGGCCACAAGTCTTGTCTTATAAAAGGTAAAGGTGAAGGGAAGTGGGAACCAAGGTTCTCCCAAAATTTCAGGATTGGTCAACTGGGTGGATAGTAATGGTTCCAAACTGTGGAAAGAATGAGCTGAGAGACAGCAAGGAAGTTGGGAGGAGGTGCCATGCAGAGATATGATAAGGTCATTTGATTTACGCTGAATGTAAAGTGCCTGTAGGGAATCTGGATAATGATGTCCAGAAGGCTACTGAGTAAACAGGTCTGGGGTTGAGTGAAGATTATACTGGGCGCTAGAGTGGATGAGGTTACCTAGAAAATGTCAGTTATTATTCAATCTCCATCTGTCTCCCTTTCTCTCTCATTCTCTGGCGGCGCCATTTTATACATACAAATAACCCTCATCCTACTTCCCGCTCCACACGTCGGAGCAGTTTCAGCTCAGGTCATGATCTCATGGGTCGTGAGATCGAGCCTCGCATCGAGTTCCACGTGCCGTGAGGAGTCTGCTTCAGGATTCTCTCCCTCTACTCCTCCCCCCACCCCCGTCTCTGTGTGTGTGTCTCTCTTTCAAATAAATAAATAAATCTTTTTTAAAAAGTAGGTCCTACCTGGGTCATAGCCCCTGACAAAATTTCAGCTCAGGCAGGCAGGGGCCCAGCACAGCATAACCCTTACCTGCCGGCCTGGCTGTCCACTTCCGCGAGCTGCTCCGGTCTTCCGGGGCTGCTCTGTGGCTCCGGGGTCCTGGGGGCTGCAGGCTGCTGGGACGGTGCAGCTGGGTCTCCCCGGCCACCTCTCAGGGCTGCGGGCGTCTCCGGCCAGGTCTCTCCCACCTTGGCAGCCACATCCTTGTCTTCGGAACCA
>JAPYYM010003498.1:0-11089 GCA_028534135.1 Potos flavus
GATTAGTTAACTTATAAAGAGATTAAAGAGCTTGAAACAAGTATTAAAAAGAAATTTGTGCCTTTATTAGAATGGTATTAGGCTTTAAATATACCAGTTTTGGTAATCAAATTTGCTTTTATTTTATTTTATTTTATTTTATTTTTTTTAAAGATTTTATTTATTTATTTGACACAGAGAGAGATCCCAAGTAGGCAGAGAGGCAGGCAGGGAGAGAGGGGGAAGCAGGCTCCCTGCTGAGCAGAGAGCCTGATGCAGGCTCGATCCCAGGACCCTGGGCCGAAGGCAGAGGCTTTAACCCACTGAGCCACCCAGGTGCCCCTCAAATTTACTTTTAATAAGAAATGACACTACAGAACTGCAGTACTGGTCCAACAGTCTTATCTTTACTTTTCCTTTAAAGCAAGAAACAGAATTCGAGTAATCAGAAAGCACTAGCGGGCATCAGTTAATCCAAGATACTAGCTTCTTAGTTCCAAAAGCACTTGCAAAGAAAACCATTGGGGGGTACAAGGGAGTGGAAGCCATTTGTAATAACTGGAATCCCACGAGTGTGTGTGTACACCAAGTCTCAGGAGGCTTTTTTTTTTTTTTAATTTATCCTTTACTCGGTCACTTGTTTTTCCTCAAATACTAGTTTTTCTTTGACTTTTTTCCTCAAAGCATAAAAAGTATGAAATATAAACAAACTCTTGCATTGCACACTTAGAAGCGTACAACTCAAGCATTATAGAGCTATTTACATACCGATAAATCCCATCAAATCTTGGATAATTCAATAATATACAAAATATCAGCTTCCCGAAACATTTAATGTACATTTTTCCGTAAGACCAACAGGACGCATTTATTTTCCCATGTTTTAATTGTAAACGTAACATACAAACTTTTCAGAGAGGGAGACAGAAGAGAAGGAAGGAAGGGAAGAAGGAAGGGGGGTGGGAGAGAGAGAGAGAGAGAGAGAATGGAGAAGGGGAGAGGCGGAGACCCTCCGCTGTAACACATTTCCAATATTTTTCATTCCCAGATGCCTCCTTCCTTCCTTGTCCAGCTGCTGCTTCCAGATTTTTCCTTAGTTCATCCAGTCATTCCACAGGTATTTATGAGGCACTCACTGCTCTAGGAACGGAATACGCAGCCGTGTGTCATGACAAAGTCCCAGTCCTGTCCCAGGTGCCTTCGCTCCTCCTCCCCTTTCCTGGGGCATGGGGGAGGGGCGCTTCACAGGATAGCTTAAGCCTTTCTCCCACAGGTCTGCCTTCCAGTTCTTCCTTAAGGAGCTTTGACTGGGTTCCATTTCTCTGCTTCTGAGGCGGGTAGGGAGTGGAAAATCCCTTTGCATCCTCTTTTGCTCAATCCCATAACCGCTTCCAGGTCTGAAAGGAGATAGCAGTAGCGGGTGAGAAGGGAAAGAAAACAGCACCTCTTCCTTTCTTTTTCTCTTTGCCCACCTCAGACCTTGCCAGTGCATCCTTTTGGTTGGGAGAAACAAAGGAGAGAATCGCACAATCTATTGGCAGTGGCCCGAAACACGAATTGCTAAGACGGGGTAACTCGACTCGGGGGTCCAGGAACGCAAGAGACCCACAGCGGCACTGCAGGTGCCTGAGTCCCAGCGGTTGAAGAGAGGCCAGGGTCACCTCGAACTCTGCAGATATCTCCGAGGTAGTAACAGCAACAACAACAAAATTCCAATAACAGAACTCCCTGGCCGGTCAAGCAGCTTTTTCCAGCCTCCAACACCCAGACGGCACTTTTCTCAAATCCGAACAGTGTGTGGACGCTTCCTACTGGGAAAAAAAATTGCTTTTATTTTGCTATTACTTAAATATATGCTAACATACAATGAGACATCCTCCTTATGCTTATAATAGTTAAATAACTATATAAGCAGAATGGTTTCGCATATTCCAGGCCAACGGAGCCACAAAATCAATAAAGTTCAAAATCACCAACGTTGACTTGATGGATGATGTCGTTTTGCTGAAACTAAATCACCTTCCCCAAGTGACCGTTGGTATGCACGTTATTAAAACACTGTCTCTGGATTAACTATGCTATTGTCTGCCTTGGTTTGGAGCAAATACATCACTTGTGCATTAGGTCTCTGTTCTCTTCTCTTGGATTCGAAACAATTAAAACAATACTCTTTGTTTTTTGTTTTTGTTTTTGTTTTTTTAAAGATTTTATTTATTGGAGGGAGAGAGCAAGTGAGAGAGAGGTGGGGGGGGCTGCTGTGAGGAGCAGAGGCAGAGAGAGAAGCAGACTCCCCACTGAGCAGGGAGCCCCATGCAGGGCTTGAACCCAAGACCCTGAGATCATGACCCTGGCAGAAGGCAGATGCTTAACCGACTGAGCCACCCAGGCGCCCCAAAACTGTACTCTTTGTATTACCGTGATTGTAAGTAGAAATGCAAAGTCTGAGGCTGACATTGCAGGATAGTAGTTAACTCTTGAACCACACAGAGGTTGGGGGCACCGATTCCTCGCACAGTCGAAAATCCACATATAACTTTTGACGCCCCCCAATTTAGCCACTAATAGCCTACTATTGACGGGAAGCGTTCCTGATAACAAGAACGGTCCATTAACACATATTTTGGATGCTCTATGTATTATATACAATATTCTTACAATAAAGCAAGCTAGAGAAAAGAAAATGTTACAAAGAAAGTCCTAAGAAAGAGAAAATACATTTCCAGCACCACACACTGTATCCGTCGGGAAACAAATCTGCGTATAAGTGGACCCCGCGTTGTGCAAGTCCGTATTGTTCAAGGGTCCCCTGTACTTGGTTCTAATGTGACCACCCACTTAATACAATTCTGGCAGGTGACTTGAGGACCACAGGTTTGGAAACACTAGCGATTAAGAGCGTAAGATCCCCAGATCTGATTCTGTACCCCGGCTCTGGCTTTGGCGCTTTCCAGTTGCTACTTTCTACATGGACGAGTTATTTAACCTCTCTGTTCCTCAGGGCTCCTCCTCTATAAAATGCAGATGATAATAATAGTTAATAGTTCTTTAATTTCGCCAGCGGAGACAGATGCTGTGACCCACTTTCTAGGCATGTGTGATGTGGAAGCCTGGACCTGGAGAGACGCTTCGAAGCAGCTCTAACTTATTTCAGAACTCCTCTCTAACCTGAGAAGCACACGGAGTCGGGCAAGTCGAAAAAGCAAAAACGTTTCTCTGGCCTTCCCCCCATACCGTCCCGATAACTGCACTTACTGCCCCAGGTTCCCACCTACGGAGGGAGTAGAATCTGTGATTGGCCTAGCAACAGTGGTCATGCCAGTAAACACACAAACGAGAATCGGTTGAAACCAGGCCACGAGACAGCTGTTTTTATCTGAAGCCCACCAATAAGGGCTCGCTTTTTGGCTTCCTGGCCTGGCACGAATCCCCTGATTCCTCAGGCCCCCAAGGTTGAAAATAGCCTAGCCACCTGCCAATGGTCAGTGTATTTTTAGGAGCGGCAGGATTGGAAACAGGGCTCTAGATGCCTGGAACTGGTGCCAGGCTGCTGGGTGGGTCCCTCACCTCCCGTGGGTCGCTAGGTCCGGAGCTGTTGGATCGAATCCAGCAACTAGTCACGGAAGAAGAGAGGGAGCTCTGAGAGGAGCAGGTTGGAGGAGCGGGAGGAGGTGGGGTTCGTTCATTTTAGGGGGGAGAATACAGGGAGAAGAGGGCGAGTGGGAGCCCTCTGCTGGTGGGTACTTGGATCCAGGATGTAGGAAGGTTGTGTAAAGGGTAGGACCGCACAACAAGCAAACTTCACAGCACTAGACACTTCCTTTGTTTAAAAAAAGGATGGTGAAAATTGATCTTATTGGCTTTTACCAATCTTTCAAACAAAAAGCCCAATACGTTTGAAATTATCCAAATTCTGACAGAGAGCTCCGAAGATCTTGTTCTCTCCTTCCTCTTATCTCCATTTCACTCAGGAGAAAAATGAATTTGGGGCGCCTGGGTGGCTCAGTCAGTTAAGCGTCTGTCTTCGGCTCAGGTCATGATCCCAGGGTCCAGGGATCGAGTCCCACATCGGGCTCCCTGCTCAGCGCGGAGTCTGCTTCTCCTTCTCCCTCTGCCCTTCCCCTTGCTTGTGCTCTCTCTCTCTCTCTCTCTGTGTCAAATAAATAAATAAATCTTAAAAAAAGAGAGAGAAATTAATTCTTCTTGTCTCACTGTGAGTCTCACTCTCTCCCTCCTGAGTCATGTATCAGTCATTCTTCCAAACCAACATATTCTTCCTAAGCAAACACACACCTGCAAAAAGAGAAGAGACGACTAAAGGAGAGAGTGGAACAGGAGACCAAAAACACTTCCAAGAAAGTCATACAATTAAAGCTAACTGTGCACAAATGCCCCCGGCAGCTTTATCTGTAATCACTGCAAACTATAAACAGGAGAAATGCCCACCCACTGGTGAAGGGCTAAACAAGCTGTCGTGTGTATGTACAATGAAATATTGCTCGGGAATAAAAGGGAACGAACTACTGATACGCAGAACAACGCAGACGAATCTCAAAATAATTGCGCTGTCAAAGAAAAACTGTGTACCCTGTGATCCCGTCTAGGTAAAACTCTTAAAAAAAAGCAAACTATATATAGTAAATATGTACAGTATTTTGTATGTCAGTTATCCCTTCATAAAGTCATTTTTAAAAATTTTAATTCCAGGATCGTTAACATACAGTATTATATTCGTTTCAGGTGTCCACTATCGACAAAGTCATTTTTCTAAAGTGCGAACTGATCTATAGTGACAAAAGGCAGATCAGTGGTTGACCAGACAGTGGGGTTGGGGGGAGGCAGGGACTAAATAGGGTCATGAGGAAATTTGGGGAGGGGGGCGATATATATGTTCACTATCTTGACCGTGTGATGTTTCATGAGCGTGTAGATGTGTCAGAATTTCTCAAATGACCCTTGAAAGTCCAGTTTGCTGCCAATCCATATACTTCAATTAAACTAGTTGAAGAATTCTTTTAAAAGATGTTATTTATTTATTTGAGAGCAAGAGAGCGCAGGAGCAGAGGGTGAGGCAGAAGGAGAGGGAGAAGGAGAGAGAGAAGCCGACTCCCCGCTGAGCATGAAGCCTGAGGTGGGGCTCGACTGGGGGCTCCATGCGGGACTTGATCCCAGGACCCTGAGATCATGACCTGACCCGAAATCAGCTGCTTCACTGACTGAGCCACCCAGGTGCCTTGAAGATTATTTTTCAAAATAGAATTTGAGGGGCACCTGGGTGGCTCAGTCAATTAAACGGCTGCCTTCAGCTCAGGTCATGATCCCAGGGTCCTGGGATGAAGCCCCGCATCAGGCTCCCTGCTCAGCGGGGAGCCTGCTTTTCCCTCTCCCTCTGCCTGCCACTCCCCCTGCTTGTGCTCTCTCTCTCTGTCAAATAAATAAATAAAATCTTTAAAAAGAAAAAAAAAGCCCTATTTGGAAGGAGTTGAGAGATCCGAGGGGAAAGTGGTGGGAAATGAGGTCAGAGAAAGCATCAGAGATCAGCCTCCCGAAATCTGCAAAGTACCCCAGACTGGGGGGCTTAAACAACAACAGAAATTAATTTAATATCTCAGATTTCGGGAGGCTCAAAGTTGGAAGTCGAGGCGTCGGCAGGGTTGGTGCCTCCTGAGGCCTCTGTCCTCCACTTGTAGAAAGCGGTCTTCTCCCTGTGTCCTCATATGGCCTTCCTCTGCATGTGTCTGGGTCCCAATTTCCTCTTCTTGTAAGGGTACAAGTCCTTTGGATTAGGGCTCACACACGTGACCTTATTTTACCGTAATTGCTTCTTTATTTTTTTTTAAAGATTTTATTTATTTATTTGTCAGAGAGAGAGAGCACGAGCGCACAAGCAGGGAAGAGCAGCAGGCAGAGGGAGAAGCAGGCTCCCCACTAAGCAAGGAGCCCGATGCAGGACTCAATCCCAAGACCCTGGGATCATGACCTGAGCCGAAGGCAGACACTTAACCCACTGAGCCACCCAAGCGTCCCCATAACTGCCTCTTTAAAGGCCCTATCTCCAATACCGTCCTATTCTCGGGTATTGGGGGCGTTAGGATTTCAACATATGAATCTTAGGCAGGCACACTTCAGACGGTAACAGGAATGTAGTTGTGTACAAAACAAAGACGCATGGTCTCATGGAGGGGGTCTCGTTCGAGAGGCAGGAGACAGAGAATAAACAATAGTCATAATAAAGTATACAGACGGTTGGCAAGTGGTAAGTACTATGGCAAAAAAAAAATGTAGGGTGGGGTGAGGGTTTGGGAATAGGAGCCATGTGACAGAAGGTGGAGAGGGGGACGGAAGTAAAGACGGAGAGCTCCAAGTTTTGTTTTTCATCCTGGAGGAAAATGGAAAGCTCTCGAAGGGTTTTAAACAGCTGCGTGACATGATACTTGTTTTTGCAAAAGATCACTCTGCTTATGGAAAACAGAACAAAGAGTTGGGGAGGCAGGTAGGAGGATATGGCAATAGTCCAGGGTCATTCCACCCTGAACTAGGGCGGTTGTAGGGGACGGGACGAGGTGAATGGATTTAAGATACGTTAGGAAAATGCAATCAATAGGATTTGGTGACTGATTGAATGTGGAGGGCGAGGAAAATGGACAAAACAAGGATGATTTCTGGCAGCATGTCTCACCTAACAAGCTAGATGACCATGTCACTCACTGGAATCAGGAACACGAACAGAGGACCTGGATTGGGAGAGAGGAATCGTGCCGGAGGCATGGGTCTGGGAACCAGCAACAGAGAAATGGTAAAGACCATGGGAGTGGAGAGATCAGCCATTCCTAGCAAGCTGACTTTGTTTCCCTACTCTGCCTGCTCTCCCACTCTCTGCAGTGACAGCCTCACACTTTCTCCACCTTCCTCAAGCCGTCTAGTCCCCCTGCTCAACCAACACACAAACACGCCACCCCCATCACCGGCCGAGTTCCAGATCCCAACCTCTTCTCCTGAATCTTGCCCACGATTTCCCTCTCTCTCCTGTATCTTCCGTCCATCCCTCTGGATTTTCTCCATCCCACCATCATTTATACACACTCATGCTTTTCACATACTAATTTTTTAAAGATTGTGTTTATTTATTTGAGAGAAGGGGGGAGAGAGCAAGCATGAGCAGGGGGAGGGACAGAAGGAGAAGCAGGCTCCCCGCTGAGCAGGGAGCCCGATGCGAGACCCGATCCCAGGACACTGAGATCATGACCTGAGCCGAAGGCAGAGGCTTCAGCAGCTGAGCCACCCAGGCGCCCTTTTCACATGTTTAGAACAATTTCCCTTAACCCTACTTCCTCTCCAGCTATTGTTCTATGTTTTCCCCTTCATTTGTTAAACTTCTCCCAAGAGGATCTATTCTCCCGGCCTCCCTTTTCTTTCCCACTCACTTCGCAGCCTACTTTATCCTGTATGCCACACCCCACCCCATCCAATGACATTTTTCAAGAAGGTCGGCAAGACCTTCGTGTTCTTCAGTCTAATGGGCATCTTTTCATTCTGATCTTCCTTGATATCTCAGGAGCATTTGTAACAGTGGACAGCAGTTGAGAGCAAAGGTTGTTCTCTTAAAGGTCCAGGCTCACGCCAGTCATTTATGAGAAAAGCATCTGATAAATATTCAAGTCTGAATGACCGTAGTTTGTAGTTCTTTCAAGTGAAAGTGGAGTTCATGAGAAAAGCAGCTAGTTCAGTGTGTAACTCCACTGAGCGAGATTTTTTTTCTTGAGAATACCATCATACTTTTTTTTTTTTTTTTTTAAGGATTTTAAGTCATCTCTACACCCAACGTGGGGCTCGAACTCACAACCCAGAGATCAAGCGTCGCACGCTCCCCAGACGGGGAGCCAGCCAGGTGCCTCTGATGTAGGAAATTGATTAGGGTTCAGAGCCAAAAGCTAAGAAAGAATTCTTGAGACATCTTTGGTGCAAAAAGGCGGCTTTACGGGGCACCTGGATGGCTCACCAGTTAAGCGTCTGCTTTCAGCTCAGGTCAGAATCGCAGGGTCCTGGGATCGAGCCCCGCATTAGGCTCCCTGCTCAGCGGGGAGCCTTCTTTTCCCTCTCCTTCTGCTGCTCCCCCTGCTTGTGCTCTCTCTCTCTGTGTTTCTGTCAAATAAGTAAATAAAATCTTAAAAAAAAAAAAAGGTGGCTTTATTAAAGCACAAGACAGAACCCAGGGACAGAAAGCACAGCACTGGGGTCAGGAAGAGTGGCCCATTATATTCTTTCAAGTTGGGAGGGGGTGAGGGAGAGCACAAGCTTCCAGGGCATTTTGGAAACAAGGTTTCCAGGGCCTTGAGGGAGTCAGCTATTGTTAGGAAAAGGTCATTTATTACCGTTTGGTAAAAAGTCAGTCCTCTCAGCCAAGAGACCCTTCCGATGTATTTCGGTGGGTCGTACGCTTGGGGAATGATTGCCAACATGTATCTTGGGGGATGGGGGTAGAAATAAAGGAAGTTTCCAAAGGAATTTCCATATGTTTGAAGTAGACTCACAGGATCCAGGGGGGTCGGGCTAAGATTGCCTTTTGCCCTTAGCCAAGTGTCAACATTGAGGCAGCTGAGCTCCCAGAGGAAGGTCACTCTGCCTGTTTCAAGGACTTTCAATGGGCTGTAAGTAGTAAGGAAATTTTTTTCTTTCTTTCTTTTTTTTAAAGATTTTATGTATTTATTTTACAGAGAGCTAGAGAGCCAGAGAGCACAACTGGGGGGAATGGCAGAGGGAGAGGGATGAGCAGGCTCCCCGATGAGCAGGGAGCCCAACGCGGGACTCGATCCCAGGACCCTGAGATCATGACCTGAGCCCAAGGCAGACGCTTAACCCACTGAGCCACCCAGGCGCCCCTAATTTTTTCTTTTGCCTTTGTTTCCCACATCACCTCTACCATCATATTGAAGCAGGAGAGCGAGGTTCTTATCTCAGAGTCAAAGAATGAATCTCGCGCACAACGGAGAGTGAGCAAAGCGATAGAATTTTACTGAGCAAGGATACAGAAAAAGCTCTCAGGAGTGAGACAGGTTCTGAAAAGCCCTCCCCCTTTGATTATAAAACCTAACCGGCTTATTTAAGCCTCCGTAGCAACCTGTTTATGTAAGAGTAAGGCACCCCTCCCTTCCTTCTAACCAGCTTATTCGGCTTCTGTAAAACTTTGCTTGCGACTATGACCCGCCATTCCTGATTACAACGGACATCCCCGCTCGAGTTCCCCGCTCAAGTTTCGGGTAAAAAGGCGGGAACCAATTAGGTCGCGCCAAGTACTGCATTTTTAAAAATAGGCGGGATCCAATCAGGTCACGCCGAGTGCTCAAATTTAAATGTCAGCCAATGAGAACTTAGAAAACAATGGAACGCCCTGAACTTGTTTGTGACTGTCTATAAAAGACTGTAAAACCCATGACTCGGGGCCTCTTAGCGTCACCGCTTGCGAGTGCGCGGAGGACCGGGTCCGGACCCGCAATAAATGATCTTTGCTGTTTGGCTTTGACTCTGGACTCTGGTGGTCATCCGTGGGGGTCCCGAAATCTGGGCACAACAGTTCCGACCCAATTGCCAACGTGGATCTCTACCGACAGTCTTTTATTTAAAACTGACCAGGGAGCTTGTGGCCTTAACATTCTTGTGACGTCTTGAGTTGAGTAAGAACTGGTGATAACATCTTTAATGGCTTACTTCTTTGTGATCTGGTCATTCTTTGTGGTCACAATGTGACTGCCCTAAAAAGACCCCACCTCTGATGCTCGGGCATGGTGGCCTGGTTTGTTCCCTTATCTCTGGTTTCGTCACGCCTCAGCATTTCTGGGATTTTTGGTGAGCCTCGTCAGGTCGTCCCCTACCTAGCCCTCCCTCCCTAGCCCTGCCTGTCCCTTACTCAATACTTTTTTTTACACAGAAGTGCTGTATGCATACTTCCGGTTTTGTCGCACAGAATATTCAAAAGACCTGTACTCAAGGACTGAGATTTAATAAGATTAATATTTCTCACTGCTTTTTTAAAAAATATTTTTACTTTTTTTTTTAAGTAATCGCTACACCCAACATGGGGCTCAAACTTACAACCTCAAGATCAAGAGTGGCATGCTCTATTGACTGAGCCAGCCAGGCGCCCCGTCTCACTGCTTCGTCTGGTGAAAGCGAATTTGTCTTTTTTCTTTAAGTGTGTGGCGACATTAAGTACAATGGCAGGTTCACTCACCATTGGTTTTGCACCATCAGTGATACTGTCCACACAGGAACCAAAAAAAAAAAAAAAAAAAGTATTATTATGCAAATAGCTTTGACCTTGGGGGTCTTGGGAGGGGACCTGGGGGCGGGGAAACGACGACAATTTGAAAATCATCCTCTTAGATTCATCCAGATTTTACCCTTAACCTGATGAATCACATTCCCTGAGAGGTGGATAGTGGAAAAATGGGGTTCTGTTAATCCGGAAGAGGAACAGGATTGTGTTGACAGTGTAAAAGAACTAAAATTCAACTGAGTAAATTCAAAGACGTAATTGGATTTCTTCAGTGATTCGTGAATCAGACAGCATCCCTTCTAGCCGAGAGAAGCAGGCTGAGTAGTTAGACAAAAATGGAAGGCTTTTATAGGCAGGAATGGAATGGGACAAGGAAGTTATTAGCAAAAGAAAAAAAAAAAGAATTATTTTTCAGGTAAGGTCACCTTCCCCTAAAGGGAAGGGCAGGGGGTTCTAATCATGCAGATTACCTCACTAGTGCTGATCAGGAAATTCCAGACTGATTGGTTTCAAACTCTACTCCTTGGGAGAGGCTGAAACTGCAATTAGGAGTTAAGTCTTGGGGCGCCTGGGTGGCTCAGTCGTTAAGCATCTGCCTTCTGCTCAGGTCATGATCCCAGGGTCCTGGGATCGAGCCCCACATCGGGCTCCGTGCTCTGCGGGAAGCCTGCTTCTCCCTCTCCCACTCCCCCTGCTTGTGTTCCCTCTCTCGCTGTCAAATACATAAATAAAATCTTTTTTTTTTTAAATTTTATTTATTTGACAGAGAGAAAGAGATCACAAGTAGGCAGAGAGGTAGGCAGAGAGAGAGGGGGAAGCAGGCTCCCCGCCGAGCAGAGA